>CANYLF011148530.1:0-13675 GCA_948193215.1 Bocquillonia castaneifolia
TATATATTAAGTGTTTTGGAGTTGGTTTTAAGTATGGTTTTACCGAGAAAGTTCAGGAATACTGTTTTGAAACTGCGTTTTCTGTTCGAAAATTTCGGATTTGTGATTTTTGGCTTACAACGATCGTTGCACTATTCACAACATTCGTTGCAGATTGCAACGAGCTCATTGCTGATTTTCCCACGAGCTCGTGTACCTCTCGGGAAGTTTGGCTGATTTTCGTATTTTTACAACGATCACTGTTCATTTCACAACGATCGTTGTACTATTCACAACGATCGTTGCTATTTTTCCCACGATCGTTGCACCCTAATTTTCAGAGAAAAGTTTATTTTCGAAGGAAATTTTCAATTGGATTTTGATCTACGATTAATTACTATCTTAATAGATTTTAATATGTATTAAATGGTGATCGATTTCGGGTCGTGACATTTAAGGTTTAAGGAGTGTTTGGTGGAACAATATATCAAATATTGGTTTCCTTATCATCTAATTTTAATTAGAAAATTTAGTTGGTATATTGGTCTATGATAAAAAAAATCAATATTTGGATATCAAAACCAATTAAATATTAAAATGATATAAATTAAAGTTTCAGATCATGGTAAAGTTCGGATACAACTTAATACCTACTTGACGTACGCTTTTCCATTTCCAACATTGCTGAAATCACTAACTTGGCCTTGCTTGGTTGGGGTAAAAAAGCTAGGGAAGAATGACTTGACTTCCCGAGAAGTAGGAAATATGGTCTTACTTGGTTAAGTATTATAAACTTCCCTGGAAATAAATTTAATTATGAGCTTTCAACTTTGATGATATGATTGTTATTATAACATTTTTGTGTCATATGGAAAAAAAACAAGATATTTTTTAGGTAGAAGGGACAAAAAAGCCCTTTAACTATTTGTTAGAGAGCTGAAAAACCCTTAAACTAATTTTTTTTGACACATCACTCCTTAACGTTTAAAATATTGGCACAAATTGGCCCTTCTGTTAACACCCCTCCGTCTTCTCTTTTCACAGCCGTTAAGTTGCCCAAAAAAAAAAGGCAAAAGGGCCAAATAAAGCCCTTAAAGTCAAAAAAATTTGGTACACTTACACCCCTTCAACCAAAAATAAAACTATTGAAATTTTTTATATTTTTTAGTACTATAATACTATATGTTTAGTCAGTAGAATAAATTTAAAAAATTTATATTTTAAACTTTTCTAATATTATAATTATATATTTTTTATTTAGTAAAATGAATTTATTTAAAAAGCATAATAAAATATCATATTATTAAATTAATTTATACTAAATAAAAATTTATTGATTACAAAGTATTTGATATAATAAATTGTATATTTAATTTATCATAAATTCTATTTATCATAAATTCTATTTATCATAAATTCTATGTGAAATTTTATGTTCTATAATTGAGAAATTCTTTTTAACTTAATAAAATTTTATGTGAAATTGTAACAAATTTTATTAAGTTAAAAAAAATTTCTCAATTATAAAACATAAAATTTCACATAAAATTTATGTTAAATTAAATATACAATTTATTATATCAAATACGTTGTAATTGATAAATTTTTATTTAGTATAAATTAATTTAATAATATGATATTTTATTATGCTTTTTAAATTAATTTTATTCTACTAAATAAAAAATATATAATTATAATATTAGAAAAGTGTAAAATATAAATTTTAAATTTATTCTACTGACTAAAACATATAAAATTATAATAAAAAAATATAAAAATTTCAGTAGTTTTATTTTTTGGTTGAAGGGTGTAAGTGTAACAAATTTTTTGACTTTGTGGATCTGGTTGAACCGAGTCAAAGTTAAGGGGCCTAAAAAATCTTTGGTCAAAAGTTTAAGGGCTTATCTGGCCCTTTTACCTTTTTTTGGCAACTTAACAGCTGTGAAAGGAGAAAACGGAGGGGTGTTAACAGAAGAGCCAATTTGTGCCACGATTTTAAACGGGGTGATGTGCCAAAAAAATTGGTTTAGGAGTTTTTCAGCTCTGATAAATAGTTAGAGGGTTTTTTTGGCCTTTTGCCTTTTGTTTAAAATGCAATGTTTTGAATTAAAAAAAAAAAAGCTGAGGTGGAGTTTTAATGTTGATGGTACTTTCTTCGATGGTAAAAAAATTTACTAGCTCAGCATAAAATCATTAAAATTTTTATTTCAAAATCAGTAGATTGGTGATATTAAAAAAAAAATACCAATTTGTTTATATAATTGAAAATTATAACCATTTAGACAATAATTAAAAAAAGAATCTAAAGTTTGGAATTAAATTAATAATTAAGCCAAATGAAAATGTACAAAATTTATAGTACAGATTAAAATTTAAAAATTTCAGTAAAAAAATAAAAGCAGTTATTTATATATACATTTATATCATTTTTTGGTTGGAAAAACTAGTGAAAGTGGGATAAATTATTGTCAATGTTAATTTGGATTTGGAAAAATTATGTATGATGGGACCAAGAATTAATTGATGGGGTGAAAATTATAGAAAGTACCAAAAGTCTTTGCCCAAAAAAAAGTGCATTCGAAAGTCTATATGTTAAGTCTATTTCGTTATTTTTATAACTTGTGGCCGATTTTTTGTAAAAGGTGCGGGGAGACTTGCTAGTTGCTACAAGTGGAGGAGCTAGACCGCAACCAGAACCAGCTGACTACAGGAGAAAATTAGAATAATCTATTATTGTTCTTAATTCCCATAGAAGCTTATTTGGCTGAACAATTTGATTTAGTTACGATGGATTATAAAGTTTTAATAAAATGATATAATAAATTTTTTTTTCACTGAAAATGATATAACAAATGAATTTTTCATAAAATTTATTTATACCAGAGTCAGAGTGGCTATAAATATCTAACAAGCCCATCTTGTTGTTTATCAAACACCTTTGAAACAATAGCCAGTATGATTGTAAACCTTGTTTTTCTCTTATGCTTCACCAGCTTTCTTTTCCATTCCTTTGCCACTTCTTCTTCCCTTACTGCGTCGTGCAATGGAGGCGAGAGGTCTGCATTATTGCAATTCAAGTATAGCTTTGCTATCGATTGCCAAGATGATCCTCTTGCTTATCCAAAACTTGAATCCTGGAAGCTCAATTATGATTGCTGCTCTTGGGATGGTGTCACATGTGATGATCAAACCGGTCATGTGGTTCGGCTTGATCTCAGCAATAGTTGTCTCTATGGCTCCATCAATTCCACTAGTACTAGTAGTCTCTTTCATCTTGTTCACCTTCGTAGCCTTAACCTTGCCTGCAATAATTTTAATCTTTCCCAAATTCCATCTAATTTAACCAATCTTTCAGAGCTAACCTCTCTAAATCTCTCCTTTTCTCACTTTCATGGCCAAATTCCACCGAACATTTCTCAACTTTCAAAGTTGACTGCTCTTGACTTATCCGAAAATGATGAACTGGTGCTTGAGAATTTCCTCTTTGATAGATTGGTTGAAAATTTAACCAACTTGGAAGATTTCAGACTTGGGTTTGTAAACATATCATCCAAATTACCTCTCACCTTTGCAAATCTGTCTTCTTTAAAGTCCCTTTTTTTGAGTTATTGTCAACTATATGGTGAATTTCCTATTGGGATTTTTCAACTGCCTTACCTACATACTCTCAAAATATATGGCAATTCCAACCTCAATGGTTACTTTCCTGAATTTAATTTCAGTAGCCCACTTCAAGATTTGATACTAGGAGAAACAAATTTCTCAGGAAAAATTCCTGATTCAATTGGAAATCTCGCTTCCTTAAATGTATTGGACATTCGTTTTTGTGGCTTTTCAGGGCAGGTTCCAGTTTCACTTGGAAATAACGTAAAGCTTGAAATATTGAGCCTTTATCACAATAATTTTGAGATCAACAACTCTTCTTCCTTGTCATGCCTTGGTAAGCTAAATAGACTCCGTTGGTTAGGCCTCTCCAGAATTAGCTTTAACAAAACATTTCCCATTTATTTTTCTAATCTAACCCAACTTACTGTTTTTACCCTGGAAAACTGTGAAATGAACGGTCGTATCCCACCATGGCTTATGAATTTTACCCAACTAGTGTTTTTGAGTCTTCCAAACAATCAATTGCAAGGGCCAATTCCAGATTCAATCCTCCAACTTAGAAACCTTGAGTTCCTTAATTTGAATGGAAATGACTTGAGTGGGACGGTGAAGTTAGACATGTTTCTTAATAAGCTCAAAAAATTAACCAGCTTGCATTTGTCAGGTAACAATTTATCTTTACTTGATAGTCACGTTTCTAATTCCACTTTTAGGAAGTTTTCAAGACTAGGATTTGCAGAATGCGGCTTAAAATTTTTCCCCAACGTTTTGCGTGACCAAGATGAGTTGAAATTCTTGGACTTGTCCAAGAATGTCATACATGGTCAAATACCCAAATGGATATGGAATGCAAGTAGAGATACTTTGGAAAATATTGATCTTTCTGACAACTTTCTCATAGGTTTTGAACAAGATCCTATTATGCTGCAGTGGAGCCAAGTGAAGAGTGTAGATTTAAGTGGTAATATGTTGCAAGGATCGCTTCCCATGCCACCATCTTCCATCATACAATATAAAGTAGACAACAACAATTTGAAAGGCCATATTTCTCCATCCATTTGCAATTTGAATGCTCTTCGTGTCCTTGATTTGTCTTATAACAACTTTACAGGCACAATTCCTCCATGCTTTGATAATCTTAGCTCTTTCCTCCAAGTCCTCAATTTAGGAGGCAATAAATTTCATGGAAAAATTCCCCATTCTCACACAGATAGATGCAACTTGAGGGTGCTTATTCTAGATTCTAACGAATTAGAAGGTGAGGTCCCAAGATCATTGTCCAATTGTGAAAAGCTAGAGTTTGTAATTCTTGGAAACAACAAAATCAATGATGTTTTTCCGTTCTGGTTAGGATTACTTCAAGAGCTAAAGGTTCTTATTTTGCGTTCTAATAAGTTCCACGGTGGATTGGAGAATCATCGTAACTCCAATTCCGACTTTCCAAAGTTGCATATCATTGACATTTCTCATAATAACTTGTCAGGAAAGTTACCAGTGCAATATTTTCTCAATTGGAATGCAATGAAGATGATTACAACAGATGAATTAGTATATATGCAGGCAATTGTGATTTTCGAATATGTGGAACGGCTTTCAAGTTTACGTGTGTACTACCTGTACTCGATGACTATAACAAATAAAGGGACAACACGAAAATACCCGAAGATCCTAGAATCTCTTGTTGCCATTGATTTTTCGAGTAATAACTTTGAAGGGGGAATCCCACAAATAATTGGGAACTTGAATGGTCTTCGTTTACTTAATCTTTCAAATAATAAACTCACTGGTGGCATTCCGACATCACTAGCAAATCTTACAAAGCTTGAATCTTTAGATCTTTCAAGGAACAATCTTGTCGGAAAAATTCCTCAACAATTGACACAACTTGGGTTTCTTTCTGTTTTCAATGTGTCTTTTAACCATCTTACAGGTTCTATACCGCATGGAAAACAATTTGATACATTTGACAACAGTTCATATCAAAATAATTCTGGTTTATGTGGAAATCCTTTATCAAGAAAATGTGGAAATTTAGAGGCATTGCCACCGTCTTCGAGCACTGAAGGGATTGAAGACATTGATTCTTTTTTTGATTTTGGTTGGAAACCAGTTTTGATGGGATATGTCTGTGGATTAATTGTTGGAGCAGTGATCGGACATATTGCTGTTACAAGAAATTTTGAATGGTTTCTGAAGACTTTCAGGATAAGACTTGGAAGAATGACAAGAGGCACAATGTCAAGAACTTGAATCTCCAATGGGAAACTTTGCTTTTTTTTTTTTACCTGTTTCCTATCCTATAATTTTGTATTTCAGAACTTTGTACTTCGTGATTGTAAATTTTACAAGTCATGATGTCCTTGAATCTGGGTGTCAAGTAAAATAAGTGATGTAACTATACCTATACTTGATAACCTAATCCTTCATAATTACAAATATTGTTGATACATGGGGTTTTTATTTTGAAATAAATTAAGTAGTTGTTCTTGTATTTTTTTTTTCATAATTAATGTATTTTTCATAAATTCAAATAATTCACTATTAGGAAAACCATATATGAAACTAAAAAATTGATATTAATTTGTTGACAAGATTCTTTGTGAATTTGGAGATTCAAAATGATAATGGTGCATTTTCACTTATAATTTGCACTTTAACTTGACAGGTGTATTCGATAATCAAATTTCTTATAAATGCAACAATGGGGAGGTAAATAATCATTAGACTTTACCTGTTTAATTTATCCTTTCTTCATTGCCTTTATAAATAGGCAGGATTTGAGCTTGAACTTGTAGAAGAATGCAATTATCTATCTTAATAATAATAATAATAATAATAAAACCCAAATATTAGTTTTTTTTTCAGAATATTTGACCTTAAAGACTTCAAGCGAGTATTTTATTTTGTTAATTTACATTTTTATTTTACACGGTTATTTTTGTAATTTTTCCCCTTCAATAAGTATTTCAAAATCATATCATTGGCGGCACAATTTCATTTCGTTAAAAATTTATGTTTCTTACAACTAGAAAGAATGAATGAACTGCAACTTTCCAACACATCCTTAATATTTTGTACACACTCTGTCATATATGTTCTTTTGTACTCTATCGTCTATATTCTGAGCCTTTTTTTAGGGGCTATATTTTGAGCTTAATATCAATTTATCCATGACATTGCAGCTCATATCAATTAGATCCACAAAATTGACTTTATAATCAATTTAACCCCTCTGTTAATGTTAATCAATTCACTCTCATTGAGACATATGTATTGAACCTGGAACTCTTAGGTTCAAATCTCCCCTCCCCCATATCAAAAAAAAAAAAAAAAAAAATTCACTACGATTTTATTGTGGTCATTAATCTCCTCTTCAATATGCAAAATTAGAATGAATTGATAAAAATAACAAGCACAAACTAATTAACATATAGGTAGTAATTGACCAAAAACTACAAATACAAGACAAATTATACTTGAATCCTAGATTCTTGATACATCTTTGCTTTTCATTGATTAACGTTCAATGCGAATTTATCTTTCAACAAATTTGTTCTACTTTTTCTATAAATAATGTTAGTAAAACATGTCTGAAATGATTTGGAACAAGGTTTTTGATCTTTGAGCAAGACTAAATGCAAATAAGTCAGGCCATAACGTTAGCAACATTAGAATGATTTTTGTAAATGTTACATGCTGAGTCTCAGAAATTAAAACAATCAATTATCATTTGACCGCAACCAACAAATCAAAAGACTGCTCGAAGTAATTAAAACAATTACACAACAAAAATTTTACTTGAAATTTTCTACTATATAAACATTGACTTGTCATCTAATAGAAACCTGAGAACAGAAACAGGCACCATAATGAAAAGAACAAAAAATGAGCACTACACTTGTTACCGAACAAGCACTGGCATAAGGGGAAAATATTAAGGATTGATAATATATACACACCAAGATAATGGACCTGATTTTCAGCAATACAGTAGCCGCAACGATGATTATGGTTTTGAATCATTCCCATCTGCAAAGAAACAGATCCAAATTCATATTTCATAGCCAGCACATAATCTACTAGTTTTTAGAATCACAATTAACCGTTTGGTTACCAAAATTTCTGGATTTCTTTGATAAATTTAGTATACACTCGATATTGATTTTAAACATGAAACTTCGTTTCTCCGACCAAAATTTACATATAATAAAAGTAGAAATACAGATGTACTAAACCAATCCACTTGCAACTAAGACAGGCAGACTATTTTTTTCTGGATTGGTTTTTCCATTTTGAATCAGATATTTAATCTTTCAGATTTATTTGCCAACCCTACTAAGTGTCTCAACTCGACTAAGCCTTAATTCCAAGTTTATTTGGAGTAGGCTATATGGATTTTTTTGTCCCCATTCAGTACGATTTTTGGTTAAATCCTCTGAAATTTGTAAATAATGCATATCATACTTAATCACATTACCCCAAGTTAGTTTTGGTCTACCCCTACCTCTCTTTCTCTCTTCTACTCCTATGTTTTCTACTCTTCTAACTGAAGTCTATATCTGTCTATGTTTTACATGACCAAACCATCTCAAATGTCATTCTCATAATTTCTCTTCAATATCTACTATTCCCACTTTCTCTCTAATTCTCTCATTACAAATTTAATCCATCCTAAGTGTCTCAAATTAAGAAAAGAAAAGGTAGAGTATAAAAGTCTAACCTTCTGAGATAGGATCTTCATGCACAAAGAAACTTGCAGCAACGATTACATAACAGAGGATGAGCATTAGTCCTTTGAAGTAATTAGAGGTTCCTTCCTGCAAACATGACATGAAAGTTTAACTGCTTATAAAGTATCCACTCGTACATATGTATCCTCACATATATACATTCATATAGGAAGACATGAACAAATAAAAAGAATTAATGGAAATTCCGAAGTATATTCTCCCCTCTTGGTTAAAACAATTGTCAGCTCATAGGTTCCTTTTAATTTTCAATGAACAATTGGATATAAAAAAAAAATGAAATGCATCAGCATAATTTCTTCAACAATTTAGAACACATACCTGCAGAAAAAAGGCCACAACTATAACTGTTATGAAAAGAGTTGCTGTTTCAAAAAGTTGAAAGTTCAAGTCCATAGGCTGACCCATCATCCACCCAACAACAACACAGAAAGGAATCTGCATTGAAGGCAACAGCACATGTTTTAAATGATAATATGTGAAAAAGAAAATTTAGCAAAAGAGATAAGAACCAGCATACTAATTGATTTGTGAGAAACAAACATGTGAAAAATGAATCCGTTTTCTATAACATGAAAAAAACAGAGAGAAGGATTGAAATATGATTATTATTTTTTGCTACAGTGCACAGTCACCAATTAGCTTAGTTCAAAAAAAAAAAAGAACCCACAATTCATTCATTATCTTTTTTTCCTCTTTTTAGGGGAGGAGGAAGGGATAGTTATCATTGTATGACACTTACAGCAAACATAGATATTTGTGTTGATGAACCTATTGCCACTCCAAGTGATATATCCTGCATAGAAACTTAAAATGGTAACAGCACATTCAAACAAATAAAGCAAAAAATGAAAAAGTAAAATGTTCCTACAAGCTTGTTTTTCATCGCAAACATGATAGCACTTGCATGTTCTGCTGCATTTCCCACAATTGGAAGTAAGATAACGCCTATAAAAGAAATTGGTATGTTCCATGCCTGTGATGCTCCCTGCAAACAATTACCCACCAAAGAGGACTCAGTGGGAAGTCACAAATATCACCAATATTCTTAAATTATATCTTAATCTTAATCTCAATCTCAATCTCTTTGCCTAAATTATTCAAATAGCATAGTTAATCTAGGGTAAGATAGAGAAGGATGCCCTTCAAAAGCCAGGCAGTCATCAAAAGATAAAATTAATAAAATACCAATGCTTCCATCAAACAAATCTAGGGAAAAGATGGCATGCAAAGTCACATTTACCTCTATGGCATCAACTAAATATTCTGATAGAATAGAGATCCAAGCTGTCATTATTACAAGCCAAATAATTGATTCCCATTTAGATATTTCTGGTGTTTCTTCTCCGTCACCATCTATATCCTCCCCACTCTGACTCACTTCCTGAGTTCAAACAATTAGGCACCAATCCCAGCAATACATATAAGGTGTAATGAACTCAGTTATATAAAAATAACAAACCTCAGAAATAGGAACATATGAATCTGTTGGACTCTTTAACTGGAAAAAAAGATAAGCAGCATACACCACAAGCATAACACAACTGCTAAATCTTGAAAGAGCCAACTCTGACTTCCCATAATGCACCTCCGTATGCGTATAGTGCAAGACTGCAGGAAAGAGCAGCCCCATAACAGCCATCAACAGCAATCCCGAATTCACAACAGCTGTTGCCTGCATATCAACTTAGATTGGACTTGGGAAGTAACAAATTAAAGAACTGGAAAAACATCACACTATGCCTGGATAGACGGTAAATGAAGGGGAAGGGAGGGGAATAGGTGGGGAACCATATTTTTTTCTGTTTGTATAGTTTTTAGAAGAGCAACAAAAGAAGCCGTAACATGTGCATACCTTGTTAAAAGTCTGTTCCTTCCCATAAAACACAAGTCCACCACAGAAGAATGCACAACCAAGAACCAGTAACATGTTTGACAAAATGGAGCCTAGTAAGGACAACTGAACAACACGAATCATCTGACTTCTCAGTGCATGAATTGCTATAATCAATTCTGTTGCATTGCCAAACGTTGCATTAAGAAGACCACCAACTGCATTTACCATTCAACATTTCAAATATGAGCAAGGATAAAGATCACTTTTCCTAGACGTGACACATTGCAGATGTAAATGGTTATGAAAAAAAATTCTATACCTGTAGGTCCCGTGTAAAAAGCCAATTGCCTGCAACAGAGAAATAAGCAAACAATGGTAACTGCTAAACAATTAAGTAACAGGTAATATTTGAGAGAGAAGGAATTCTCACTCTGTAGCATAACCTAAACGCTCAGCCAAAGGTGTTATGCCCAGTAAACTAAGAAAGAAGACCCATCCCTGTAATTGACATCTAAACATTAGCAAAATATATTATTAAACATGGAAAATGTTAAAAAAAAAAAAATAATTGTAGATAACTGTAACTCACATTATGGCCAGATAATAAGTGTACAATGATTGCAAGAGGCCCAAAGGGCATAAGCAAATTTAATTTATTTGAAAAAACTACAGTTTTTATGCTCCTATAGACACCACTCCACCTCTTACTACCACCTGGAAAACCACCAGATACAGATCCATATTCAGCTATATGATTAGGTCGCATCTTCTGGGTCACTGACTCAGGGGAGAAAAGACTCTCATCCTCTAACTCATGAGCAGAACCGTTCTCAGTAACTGATCCCATCTGTTGCAATAAAATTTCTTGATATTAGAAATGACCATTTCTACTAGCTAATAGATATCACAATTAAAGCATATAGCATTTTATATTTTCTGATCAAGAACAGGGTACTAAACAAGCAGAAAACATTTATGCCAACTAAAAAACTAAAAATTATATAAAACTGACAATTAAGAATGAGCAGCTTGACAAGGTAAGAGTTTCAGAATCAAAATGTGGGAAGGATTTCAAATCCCATTCTAAATAATAGAAAATGAAACAAGCAACTTACTGTAATAGAAAATGAAACAAGCAACTTACTTCAAGCTGAGATTGAATTCCTACCACTTGTAACTTGTAGTCCATACCCTGGTCTTATAAGCACAAGCGTCTAACCACATCCATGAATGCTCTACCAGCACATTGAGTGCTCACAGCAGTTTTCTCAATCTCAAAGAAAACGGAGGGTCCTAAATTCACAAGACAAGTTAATTCAACCAAACAAGTAACAAACTTGCAAACCCATTTTACGTCTCTAAAAATCATAAAAATTCCATTACCACCCTTAAACTCTCCTTCATAATTGCAACATAGACATCAAAAACAGCATAAAGATTAAATCTTTAACATAAAGTTTGATCTTTTCCTTGGTATTATTAAGAAACAATCATATCCAAAGAAAGGTATACAACAAATATGAACTCAATTGCTCCAAAAAGAAACAAAAGTTCTCTAAAGATCATATTTGATTCTCACTAATTCAAAATGAAACGCATTGCAAAAAAAGAAACAAAACCCAGTTCAGCTACATATCATGAGAAAGCATATATATTATTAAAAATTACAGAAATAAACATATAGATCAATAACCAATACAAAATTATTTTTAAAAATTAACTAAACGATATAAAAAAACCCAACTTGGTGGGTACATATTAGATGGGATCTGAGACGTCAGAAAGAAATAAACAAACCTTTGAGAGTTGCCGAGAATTAAAGAACAAAAATCCACCTACTTAATAAACAAATAGAACACGCTAGATTCTTGCCTTGGCTTTGATTTACCCCACAAAAATAAAATTAAAAGAATAAATAATTAAGCAAAATTTGACTGTTAGATTTTTTTTTTTTTTGTGTCTATGTGGAGAAGTTATTAGTGCTTGGCGTTGTGAATTTCTTCTTCTGATTAATTATTGATTTCTCCGCTTAATTCGTTATTTTTTAATTATTTTTTTGCATTTTATTTATAGATATTTTTTAGGTGCTTATAAAATCTTTTACCTATTTAAAAAAAAAAAACTTTTACCTATAAAATATATTTACTAATTTTGGATAAGAAACGATAGTGATGCGGGTCCAAATTATTTATATATTTATTTATTTATTATACTTTATTCTGTTTTTATCTTTATGTTTTTTTTGAGATAATATCTACTATGTTATTATCATTTTTTTGGGAAGTATTATGTTATTATCATTATATGAAAATAAAATATCTTTTACTTCAAAAAAAGAAAATAAAATACTATATTTTTAGCATTTTCCTTTTCTGCTGTAAAAATGAATAAAAGGAAGAGATAGTATTATATTTATTCGGATACTTATATGTAGGAATTTTGTCAGGAGAGATGATGGCTCCAAGAAGTTTCACGCACTCATAGTTCCGTGAGGCCACGAGTATCTTAAATGATCCGGTTTTCCATCGCGTATTGCATTAATTTTCTTACCTTTTTCCACTTTCTTGCCATTTTGAAATTTCATCCCTAGCAATTTGTCAAAACCGAGTATAAGATGAAGACAGTGGCGGACCATGATGGAAATTCATGAATTGTTATCATCCGGGATATGGATTATTCGTGATCTGATAATAAATTTTCTGCAATCTCAGATATAGATAGTTTAGGGTCCCGGATATTAACAACCGAATATAATATCTCTTTTAATAAATTCAATCGACAAGCTCGGGCAATTACGCACCCTCAGCCCTAAGTGATGTTGAGATTTGTTCCCTATTTTCTCTCCATTATCTTAGGGATTTCTTCCTTGATTTCCAAGATTATATGTAATTATTAGTTTCCTAAATTATAATATTTGATTTCTTAATTATTGTAAATATCCATAATAGTAGGCTAGTATGTCTATATATTTGTATAAAATTGTTCATTACGTTTATCAGTGAATAAAATCAAAGAAGACTTTTCTCTAATTTCTTTCAAGTTGGTATCAGAGTCGACCTTCTTTGGTTTTGTTGATCATTAATCAAATTCTTTTCTTTAAAATACGAGTGGAAAAGATGGTGAATCGTCTGGTTCAAAATCAGTTCCTATTGTTGTTCAATCAGAAGGTGTTTTCAATATAGGAATCACCCTTAATGAATCAAATTACGATGTGTGGTCTCAATTGATGGAGATGCATATTGATGAAAGGGAGAAACTCTCCTTTATAGTGGGCAAAACAAAGCTTCCTCTTGAATCTGAAGATGGATATGAGAGGTGGTATGCCGATAATCAAAAAGTAAAAAGGTGGTTGTTGATGTCCATGAACCCAGAAATTATGAAAGCGGTACTTGCGTATGCCAACAGCTCATGAAAATTGGAATGCTTTATCAAAGGCATTCTATGATGGAGTTGATGAGTTGCAGGTTTTCACCCTGAATCAAAAGGCTTTCTCCACCAAACAAGG
>CANYLF011148535.1:0-10581 GCA_948193215.1 Bocquillonia castaneifolia
TCTCTCGATCGAGACTCGGCAGAATGAGACGAATTGCGCTGAAATAATCGTCTGGTTTGCAGAAAGCGTCGAGGAATTTGCGGAATTTGGAGCGCTTTTTGGAAGAGATTTTGGTCTTTTGTATCCAATCGAAGAGACTTAACATTACACTGAACTTCGTTTGTTGAGTACTCATTTTGTAATGTAACGATCATCAATTGCTATGTTCTCTCTCTCTCTCTCTCTCTCTCTCTTTATATGGTTTGAATTTTATGAGTCCAAGCTTAACTACATAACGGTGTTGTTTGGCTTCCAGAGGAAGACGTAGAGTAAAAATAAACAAATTTATTTTTATATTTTTCTAAAAGCTTAATTACCAAAACTGCCCCATATTTTTAATAATACCTTAACAAGTTATCGGCTTAATTTCAACTACAGTCCCTGACTTTTCTTCTTACTCCCACTATGATTCCTAAGGTTTAATTTGTAACCACAAACCCCCTGAAGTTTAATTTGACTAACATAAAAATCCTCGAGGTTAGTTTCTCACAGTTCCGTTAGAAAACTAATGCTCTGTCTGCCTATGTGTACTTTTACCTGTAAAAAAAAAAAAAGGACCAGGGGTGGCTCAAGATTTAAAGGGCCTGAGGGCAAGTCCAACAGTTTTCTCTATTTCACTCCTCAAATTATTATAAACAATATAATATTTATCTCAAAATTTATGCATATTCTACTTTTTACTCACTATTCAAATAAACAACTCATTTATTCATCTACAAAAATGTGAATTTTTAGAGGAATGAATAGTTATTCAGTGGGTTTAATGACCTACATCCAATTTTTCTTAAAAATAAAGATCCAGCACAATTTTCAAAACACAATTTCAAAAAAACTATTATTCTACTCTTACAAATTTAAGAGCCTCCACTAAGAGGCTCTTGGACTTGCCCTTACCCAAAATATTAAATGGGTCTATCCATTTAAAAAAAAATATATTGATAAATTTAAATTCCATTAATAAATTTACTTCTTACTTTTCTAGAATCAAAATTACTAATTAATTTTTTTTTTATTTTCAAGTTTATCCAATAAATCATTTTCTATTGATAAAATAATTAAACCATTCAATCTATATTGAGACATAGTTGTTCGTAAATAATTTTTTATAATTTTTCGTTTTGAAAAACTTCTTTCTGCAGATGCTACAGTAACATGTATTGTAAATACTATTCTATATGCAATAAAACAATTTGGAAAACAATCTAATTCTTTTATTTAATTAAGTATTTTAATTGGTGTATCAATTTCTAATTTTGTTATCTGTTTTAAAATTTTTAATTCAGAAAATAAGTCAAAAACCAATGATATCTGAATCTACATCATACCTAAGACATTTTTCAAGATTGAGACATTTTTTTTCTAATTCAGAATCCTCAAAAGATTTTAATTTTTCAAGACTAAATAAAAAACCAAACATTTCGTCGTATTTAGAAAATAATTCAAATCTACTATGTAATGAAGATATTGCTTGATTTAAAATAAAATAAAAATAATCAATTTTAAATGATTTTTCTAGTGATCTTATTATCTCATCATCATTTTCATCAAATTGTTTTTTTCTATGAATGACACGTTTTTTACAAAACACGGGTTCTATTTCCATCTCAATTGCAACTTGTTTTGATGAATTCAAAGAAGAAGCAAAACCATTTTCTCTATAATTTTTAAAATAAGAAATAAGTCCCTTTAATTTATCCATAGCAAGATCTATACTCATATTTTCAAGTTGCAAACTTTTACTAACATAATTAATAGCAAGCAATATGTCATACCAAATATTCATTCCCAACAAAAACTCAAAATTCTCAATTTCATATGTGGCTAAGCATTTGGCTTCACTTCTTGTTTTAGAATCTTCACCAACTTCTGCTATTTTTTTTTTGGTAGGAAAACCAAAAAAAGGATCCATTACTAACAAGAAAATGGAATGAAAACAAGCTAGGAGATTGCCTAGCCACCCACTACAAAAACTTAACTCTCTTTAAAACTTAATCAAATGAGTACTATAAACCTTATCATGGTATCTATACAAAAACAATATTCTTGATACTGTGCAATATTTGAACTATGCTAGGAGTTGTTTTATTAAAAACAACAATGTTTCTATTCCTCCAAATCATGTAAACGGTAACTATAAGAAGAAGCCTCCTGCATTCTGCTATTTTACTCCTCCCCTTAGCCTTCCTTTGAAACCAACCTACTAAACTTGGCCAAGATTGAAAATGCTTGGGAACGCAACCCACATAAGCCATTTTGTTCCATACCTACTTACTACTGATACACTCATATAAGCAGTGATCAATAGTCTCAATGCCAACACCACACAAATCATAAGAATTATTAGAAACACAACCCCAAATAGCTAGCTTATCCTTTGTCTTTAACTTGCCCCTAATAGCTAACTAAAGCACAAACCGACATCTGGGAACAGTAACTTTTGTCCAGACCAAATTATACCATGGAACAAGGGGATACTTCGGTCTAATAAGATTCCAAACAGAGTTGGTTGAATAAGTGCCTGTACCATTCCACTCAATTGAATCTTCTGCATTGGTTAGAACAAATTGTTGAATCATTTCCCATGCTTAACTCATGTGATTATTTTGAGGAACCGGTAGCCTCCATCTACCATTCCATCTACTAGCAACAGTGCAATTCAGACCAATGCCTGAGTCCTTAATGTCCAGTTCAGGAAATCTGTCTAAAAGAGATTGACCTCCAAGCCATGGATCTTGCCAGAATAGAAAAGATTGGCCATTGCCAAGTTTGTAATTAAACACTTGCTTCACATATTCCCTTATTTTCAATAAGCTCTTCCATATCCAGCTTGCCGAAGCTTGAGGTTTAACATACCAAAAGCTATTGCCCTTCAGCCTATTGCATCGAATCCAAAGGCACTAAAAAAATTGAGAACCTTGTAGTAATTTCCAAATAAGCTTGCAGATAGAAGCAATATTCCAAACAATAATTGGCCTTATACTTAATCCTCATTCTTTCTTGTGCTTGCAAACATCACGCTAGGCCACGAGACTTTTGGAATGATTAGAGGCTGTTCCAGACCACAAATAATTCTTGCAAATTTTTTCAATCACACCTGCAACAGCTTTAGGTAAAACCAACACAACAGACCAATAAACATGAAAACTCATCAGTACAAACTTGATTAGTTGTACTCTTCCTGCATATGATAGGAATTTATTATTCCATTGATTCAATCTAGCTTGAAGCTTTGAAACTAGACTTTGGCAGTCTTGAATGGAGAACCTGGATGTGATCAGAGGTATGCCCAAATATTTGACAGGCAAAGATCCCTCTTGAAAAGAAGTGATGGCAAGTAATCTGCTCTTATCCATATCAGAAACATCAGAGAAATACATGTGACTCTTAGAGCTGTTGATTGACAAACCAGATGCCCTAGAAAAGTGAGCAAGCATGCTCATAATATTCTACACAGAGTTATGATTATTAGAGCTAAACAGAAGAAGATCATCAGTAAAAATCAGGTGAGTAAGCTTCAAAAGTTTGCAACTAGGATGATAAAGGAACAAACTTTGTGTATTAGCCAATAAGCATCTAGAAAAATACTCCATACATAGGATAAAATTTTGAGGAGAAATGGGATCTCCTTGTCTGAGACCTTTTTTTGCTTTGAAAAGATGACCTTGAGAACCTTTTCAATACACAGAATATACTATAGACCTGATACAGAACATCACCAGTTTGATAAAAGATGGAGGAAATCTAAAGCCAAGTAAAATCTCTTCAATGAAGTCCCATTCTACTAAATCATAGGCTTTTTGAAGGTCAATCTTCATTAAACATCTAGTAGGAGATATATGGAGGTGATATCCATGTACAAGCTCATGAGCCAAAGCAATATTATCACTAATATGCCTTCCAAGAATAAAAGCAGACTGGTTATTGGCAATTAGAACTCTCAAAACATTCCTAAGTCTAGTTGAAATGACTTTGGAAATGATTTTATAGAGAACAGAGCAACAAGCAATGGGCCTAAAATCTTGCACCCTATAGGCATTGGCCACCTTAGGGATTACAGTCAAAGTAGTAATGCTTAGTTAGTTCAGAAAGTTACCTGAATTAAAAGCTTATTGAACCATAAGGGAAAGCTCCTTCTTCATAACATGCCGGCATTGTTTGAAGAAATAATCGTTAAAACCATCTGAAATCCCTATGGCAACCAAGAGAGGGGGGGGGGGGGTGAATTGGTTGGGAAATAAAAATAAAAATTAGAAACTTTAAAGAAGATAGATGGAGAAGAAGAAAAGAGAGCACAAGAGATTTTGTTGGCCTTAGTGGTATCAATCCATCTTATTTTGAGTTTAACAACCTTTTATCTTTGTCTAACTAAGTTCCCAAGTGTGTAGGTTGCCTTTCATAAAGTACAACACTAGTTCTTAAAGATGTCCCGTAAATCGCACCCGTGATAAAGCAAATCGCACATGTGGTATAATATCACGCCCTCAATTGACAAATCACCCCCGCGACCAACAACATATCACACCCGCGATTCTCAAATCGCACCCAGGACCAAAGACATCTTTTTAGCCAAAACTTTGAGGTTTCTAGATCATTGGATCGCGCCCACAATTTAATCAAACAGGAAGCCATCTTTAGGGCATTCTCTAGGTCATCAAGTCACCCCTACTACTTCAAGGAAGATATTAGAAGAAACTAGCCATTGGGAAGCTTTATGAGTATCGTGCCCGCAACTGTTGGAACTGCACTCACGATCTGACAATTTTCAGTGCATTTAATGCAAAAGTAACTAGACGTTAGAGACACTTATGGGGTTATTTCTACCAGCTAGTTTTAGGTATTGTGGGTATAAATACCCTTCATAAATGTCCCTCAATAGAGGTCATTAATTCTTTGATAGCCAAACTCTTGCATTTTTAATTCTATTCTTTGTAATCAATTCTTTTGTTTGGTTTTGGGTAGTTAGAACTCTAAAGCATTTATTGCTTGGGTTGAGTGAATTAGTTATCCATTGTACTAGTACCAATTCTTTATGAGTTGGGGGGTTGGTTTAGTGAGTTAGCCGTTTGAAAACTCATTGTAAAGGTTTGTGATAGCCTTGAAATCCCTTGTGTAACCATTGTGGTTTAGTGGATCCCCAAAGAGGTCTTTGGGAGAGTGGAAGTAGGACAAGTTAGGTCCATAATGCAACCAAGGATGGCACCATCCAAAACCCTAATGGCGTGCATGATGGAGCTAATAGAGCTAAATTGAAGTCTAAGCTAAGGAATGGAAAGGATGTGCTAGCATATGAGCCACCATTAACTAGATTGCAAGCTAAGAGGTTCAAGGAGGCTTTATTGAGCTTTGTGATGCATTTGTATGGCAAGATTACATTGGGAATAATGAAGATGACATTGGCTTGAAGATGGTTACAATGGTTGCATTTAAACAAGCTTAAAAATGCAAGTTTGACCAAGTCAAAGTCAAAGTCAAAAGGTCAACAAGTCAACACATTGACTTAGGACATAAGTTGTGGAGACATGTTTTCTTTAGGACAAGCTTTGTCTTGGCTTAGGACAACCATTTGTCTTGTTATGGACATATGTTGTCTTGTCTTGAGTTATGTCTTAATTAGTTTCCTAATTTGGTTAAGACATATCCTTATCAAGATAGGAATTATTTTATGTCTTATTTTCTAGTTTTCCTTATTAATTAGGAATTCTATTTTCATTAGGATTTGTTGTTAGCTTTTCTTGTAAGCTAAGTTTTCTCCCTGTGCCGCCAACCCTATTCCTTTTTGGGGGAGGATTTGTGTTGTTTAACTCTATATAAAGGCCATATACTCCCTTGGCTAAAATTTACATTCATTCAATAATATTTTTCTCAAGTTTTTACTTTACAAATTCCTTTAAGTCTTTTAAGGTGTTCCTTATTGATTTCTTGAAATTAATTTAAATTGAATAGATTAATTTCACATATAACTTAAATAATTTATTAACTTATTAGTTTTAGGTTGTTTAAACATTCATTTTTATAACCAGAGACCTTAGTAGTTATATTGCTAAGCTTGCTAGTTCCATCCAATTTAATTGCAAACATCAAGTTAGATATTAGGGGAAACAAAATCAACATTATTGGTAAGCTTTCTATCTCCATATAGGTAGAAGTCTTATCACGTTTGATTAGTTAAACCATCTAATTAAGTGTTTGAACGTATCCATTGTTGTTTGGCCGAATCATTAAAGCTTCAAGGGTGTTAGTTTCGCATCAGTCTGAACCACTATAAAATTGTTTGGTGTTCATTCTACTTCTTTTAAACTCTTTTCTTAAGTTCTTTTAATTTTTAATTCCGCACCAATTCACCACCCTCTTGGTATTTTCAGATTTATAGTGGTTCGGACAACAAATGTCCTACATCCACTTCCCAATGCATAATTGGGTATTCCACTAATCTTCAACATGATTACAATAAGAGTTTTCACAAGCTAACTCACAACTTAGTGTTTGCAAGGCTCACACCAAACATTTACAAAAGTTTTTATAAGGCTCACTTAAAACCTAACTCAAGTGTTTTTATGGCTTACACTCAAAACCCAAAACCCAAGTGTTTTTAAGGTACACACTTAAACCTTTTCTTATGTTTTAGTGTATCTCATACAATAGAAAAACAAAATGAAGATTAGAATAAGAATGAATGAAGGTTTTTGCTCACAATTACAACATAAACTCTGAAATAACTTATGAAAATTGTAACTCTTAATTGCTATTCTTTCTTCAAGCTCTTGTGTATGTTTTGATGCCTCAAATACCTCCTTTTATAGGTAGAAAATTTAAAGTCTCCGTTCATAATCAACCAAGAAATTCAAACTTGATTAGTGAGGCTCCATTCTTCAAGGCTACCAGCTTGCTTGACAAATGTAGCATATCTCCTTCAAAATTCAATATCTCTAGCTCTAATTTTTGAAAAATTATGATTCCTTTTATGTTATAAACTAGACATGCATACCTTTTCAACAATATATGGCTCGATTTCTGGAGATTCGTATATATTTTACAATAATTCAAATAATGGACGCCTGAAGCATGTGACTTGCAGCTGGAGTAGCCTGTATTCAAACATAAATATCTCCTTGTAGAAAATTCAAAATGCTTCACCGTTTTTTGTATTGAAAAGTATACTTCCAGAGCTATAACTCCACCAAAATTTACGATAAAATGATTTTTCTACAATATTTGGCATAATTTTGAAGACAACCTATGTGTTCAATCCCTTGTCTGACAGTATAATCATAAATCACTAAAAAATTCATATCTTTAATTTTTTAACTCCAAAAATTCAAATAAATTTTTTTTGAATACTAGACATATTGGGCTTTCCATCCATATAAAATTTGTTGTATATTTATTGCCCAATTAGTGCAGCTAATTCATTTAATTCAGCCCATCTGAAATTGACTCTGCACATTTAGTTTTCCTTAAGACCTAAACTTTCAAAACCATGTCCAATGTGGATAAATTGTAGGTTTAATTAGCACATGATATATTTGATCTTTTTACTCCAAACACTCACCAATTAACCCAAGTGTTTTATGAGATTTACACTTGAATCCATCCACCTAACCTAAACACCATTTATCTCAAGTGTTTTAATAAGATTTACACTTGAACCTATCCACCTAAACTAAACACCATTATCCTAAGTGTTTTAATAAGGTTAATTTATGTTTGCTCGACTAAGATAAAAATCGTGACTTGTACAAAATGTTTACTTCATCCAATACTAATATGCATCCTTTTATAATGTGATACCTAAAAAATACTTAGCAAATATATTAGTAAATAACTTAATGTTTTACATCATCAAAGTCATTAGTGAAATCTCAGAGCCAACAATCTCCCCCTTTTGATGATGACAAAACATTAAGTTTACTCAAAAATTATACACGATAATACCAAAAATAAAAATATTTTTATTTTCTCCCCCCTTTTGTCATCAACCAAAAAGGGTAATAAAATGATACATAAAACATTAAGGTAGACAAAATCTCCCCCTCAATAAAATACAAGAACATAAATAAAGAAAATGAAATTAAGATGATGAAGAAAACATTTTGGCCAGAACAATCATTAAAAAGTCTGATTGGTTTGTGCTTGATGTTCTTGCAAAAATAATAAATATTGCTCAATGGTTATCAAGCGAGAAATGGTGTCTTGGATTAAAGAGTAAAGATCTTCAAGGGAATGAGAAGTGAAGGATTGAGCATGTTGTTGAAGTTGTGGCAAATTCAACTCCACTGAACTAATAATAGGAATTTGAGGGATACCTTGCACTTCTATTACTTCATCCACTACTATAGGTTATTTCCCTTTGGATTTGTGACGGTGTTCATTTTCTAAGGTATAGATAATTAATTGATCAAGAGTTGAGTTTGGAAATGGGTGCCTAAAGATATACTCATTACCATCTAAATTAACTCCAAAGTGTTCAAAGACATGAGTTAAAATTCCACCATATGATAATGAGAGATCTTTTGAAACCACGAAAGCCATAAAAGAAAGGATTGAACCAGGAAGATTGATTGTTTTTTTTTTTTTGGATAAGAGCATTGAAATAGAAAAAACATATCTTGCTCAGAAATTCGAAGAAGTTCAGGATCTCTAGGAAAAATATTGTAGAAACACAAATGATGAATGATTCTGGAAAAAGGTGGGAGTTGATCAATATGAGTAAGACATTTAGACTAAAATGAATCATTAGACATGATAATTCGAGTTTGTTCAAGAGGAGAAATTGGATAAAGAGACCAATCTGATAAATTTTGTATTCTCCATCCTTCATGAGGAATGTTTAAAATCTTCCCAAGAGTAGGATCATCAAGAGTGATTTCTTTACCTTGAACAAAAGATTTAAGAGTGCGAGAATTTTGAGAGAAGATGAGTGCAGGCAAGGAGGTTTTGCCTTAGAGCCTGAGCCATGACTAGCAACTGCGGCACTGTGTGTTTAGCTACGGGGCTAAAGTGGTAGTCGCCACCCGAACCGGCATCGGGATTGTCTTACAAGGTGTACACCCCGATTCCTCTCAAGAATACGAAAGGTGCGTTGACCCTGGAGATTCATGGATCCAACTTATCAATTCCAGAGCATGATTCTTTACCCAATACTTCTAGTATTATACCAACATTCATTCCTTCTAACAAAGCAATAAAAAAACACATAACATTTATAACCTACCTTTTACATATACACATGCAATAGTGAGTTTCTAATAACAAACAAGGGTTAATTTTAATGATTACCAACCATTAATAAAAGTTAATTTACATGCAAAAGTGATAATAAACACATAACACATCAACACAACAACACAACCCAGGGTTTCTACCATTTTAGACCTAAAATCATTCCCAAATAGTATTATTAACCAATTTTATACATAAACATACATTTAAACATTACCAAAGAAGGTTCAGGAGCTTACCTCATCGCTGCATTCCACGTGAAAGTTACCGATCGTAAGCAAGTCCATCAAAATAGGGTAGAAGAGACAAAAGTAGGGTCCAACGCCACTCAGGAGACTGGCATTTGGGCCTAACACCACTCCTGCTTGTGGCGTTGGTGGCCAGACAACATACAACATGCACAATTTGACAGAAAATGCAATTTTTGAGGTTTACCAAGCCCCAAAAATGATGAAACAGAGATAACAACTCATGAAACAATCATCAAAACACATAAAAATGCACGAAACATGGCAAAACAACCTAGATCTAATCATAGCATACATGAAAATACAAAAGATGCCAACTTTGCATGCAAAACACCAAAAGATTCAATCTTTGAACATAAAACATGCGAAAGATGCAAACTTTATTCATAAAACATTGAAACAATATAATTTTGAATGTTATAACGTAAAGAAATAAGCTTTATTCATGAAACATGCAAAAATCACAATTTTAGGCATTAAAACTTAAAAAGGCCTAACCTTTATACATTAAAACGAAAAAAGAAAAAAATTTTGTACATTAAAACACAAAAAGGAGCAATTTTTATACATTTAAAACAAGTTCATGACATTAAATGATTTAGATTTGAAATCTAACATACCAAAACATGCAAAGAAAATAACTTTACATAGCAAAACATAAAAAGGTGCAACCTTTATGCATTAAAACTCAAAAGAAGAGATTTTTATGCGAAAGAATCAATTATTATGCAAAAGAAACAATTTTTATGATTTAAAACATAAAAAGAAAGAACTTTATGCATAGAAAACATTTAAATAACATCAAACAATGTAGATCTGAAACAAAACATAAAGAAACATGCAAAAAAAGCAACTTTCATGAGGCATAATGCATGTTCATGGCATAGAATGGCATTTTAACAAAAGAAACATGCATGAACATTATTTAAACATGCAAATAGAAAATTACAGCAATAAAGATACATGAAATATCACATTTATAACATGCAAATCATGGAAACATGCAAAGAAATAATGAGAATCAAAAGAAAAGATGACTTACCTCTTAAGAAATTGGCTTGGAAGCACTTGATAA
>CANYLF011149608.1:0-11938 GCA_948193215.1 Bocquillonia castaneifolia
AAAATAAAAGTACAAGGACCTAGGTATGCGTTTTACCCAAATTTAATTATCATTTTATATGAATTTTTTATTTGATTTTAATAAAAAATATTACTCCATTCGGATACACACTAAATTAGTAATTTTTATATACTCCCTCTGTTTTTTATTAGTTGTCGCTTTTTTGAAGAAATTTTTTTCATATTTAGTTGTCACTTTAGAGTTTCGATGTAATTGTTTTTCATTTTTTTCAATTTTAACATTCATTCACATATAGCATTTAATTATTATTTTAAAATAACCATTCATTTAATAGGATTAGAATAATCTTTTGAATATTATTGCATTCATTTCTTTAATATATGTATAATAATCTTAAAAGACAACTAAATAAAAACGGAGGGAGTGCTAATTATGGACATTTTTTTTGATTGGATAATTATAGATAATTTTTTTTATATGGGGAGGGGATTTCATGAGGCTTCAGACTTCAATAGTGCCTTCGGAGCCTAAATGCATATAATTTTATATAATTTTAGGATAAGGGGCTGTGAGTGAAATAATTTTTCATGCATAAACAGTTTTAATTTTCGGTTAATCAACAACAATTGAGCCTCAAACAAGCCCTCTAGTTGTCTTTCGACCAAAAAGAATTCAAAAATAACGGATTAAAATTTGACTTTAATCTTTCAAAAAAAAATTGACTTTACAAGAAGAAAATTAATTAAAAGTTCCGACAAATAATAAGTTAAAACGTGGCAATATTTGATTGGCTAAATTCATGGTCCCATGCCTCTTTGCATGAACCTGCCCATTTTATAACACTGTGAATCGACAAACAACTCACAATAACCACCTGAAAACCTCTTTTATAAATTCTCTCTCTCTCTCTCTCTGGCGTTGTTTCCTCTATTTAACGGACGAACCCTAAATCTCAATTTCACGCGCCATGTCCACCGCTCATACCTCTTTTTCACCAACTTAAACTACAAATTTCACTTCTTTTATCAATTTTTGACGCCGGAGATTCATCTCTGAGGCTCTTTCAACTTGAAGATTCTCTCAATTTTTGAATCGGCTATCGATCGATTGAGAAGCCTGTTTCGATTTCTCAACGGAGGTTATGATTGCACTTTTCATTAAAAATCGCTGAAATTAGCTTATTCAAGTTCCCCATTTTCTCCCAAGATTTGCTTTATTTATCGGCACCGGGGCGATCGACGATTTTGCGCCTATTTATTCAAGATTTTGGATCAGACTTTCCAGATTTACTGATTAGGGATTTTGTTCACCACAAAATTTCCCTGCCGACAATTAAAAAAAAAAGTGGCTAAATTAGGGTTCTGGAATGGCTTTATTGATTTTTGAAGCATCAGAATTTGAAGACACCGTTGGTTTGTTCTCGAAGAAGATTTAAGCACCAAAAAAAATACATATATATACATATAGTTCAATTGTTGTTGTATTGTTCTTATGTGTTTTTTTTTTATTTGAGTTTCAGTTGAATATAAGGCCCGCTATTAATTTTTCTTTTTTTTTTGGTTGGCCTTTGATTTGATTATATCATCATCTTGCTGTTATTGAATATATATATTTTTTAATTAGAAAAATAAAAAAAAAAGTTTAGTTCACAAAAGAAAAAAAGCATATCAAATGGCTGTTTATTACAAATTTAAGAGTGCAAGAGATTATGATTCTATTGCAATGGATGGACCATTTATATCGGTTGGTGTCTTGAAAGAAAAAATTTTTGAATCAAAGCATTTGGGCAGAGGCACAGACTTCGACCTTGTGGTCACTAATGCTCAAACTAATGAAGGTTGGTGTCATTGACACACTTTATTATGGAGGATTAAATGCTCATAGATTGTTGTTGTTTTACATTATCAAAATTATGGAGGATTAAATGCTCATACATTGTTGTTGTTTTACATTTACCTTTTGATAATGCTATTCTAAGTCATTTGGTTTTATGATCTAATCCTTAGTGAATATCATTCGGTTTCTGGCCTCAAGTTTGTAGGATGAGCTCTCTGGATTCAGAGCTTGGCTTCTTAACCTATAGTATTTCTCCTTTGCTACTTGAGGTTGAGCATTGAACTGATAGACTCTTTGAAAAACTTTTGTTTCTTAACAAACTAAAGAAAAAAGAAGAATTAAGAAAAAAAAAATACTAATGTTTCATTGTATCTTGGTTGGTTATAATCTAATTATAAGAATTGTGTGTAATGGAGTTTGCATTGCATGTCTAGTGTAAAAATCTAACAGCCAAATCACTTTTGGTTTCTGAGACCTATAAGTTGAGGAGGCTGATTTCTAGGTACTAGGAAAAATTGACAGGCATCACAATGGGGATTCTGTTTCGATAAATTATAAGTTTGGTTTCCTTATTTATCATCCGTTTTATAGGTTTGTTCTCTCTGTTTCTTCCATTTCAGAATATCTTGATGAAGGCATGTTAATTCCAAAAAATACCTCTGTGTTAATTCGTCGCGTTCCTGGAAGGCCTCGCATGCCAATAGTTACTGAGCAAGAGTACTATCTCAATCCTTTAACTTGTTATTAGCTTAACTGAGCTTCTTTTCTGAATGGAGCATGGAGTGTTTGATTAGTTTGTCAAATCTTTTTCAATGCATTAAAAAAAAAACTAGAGGAAAAGAATTATGTTCTTTGTATTTAGAAGCTCTTCATATCCAAAAAGAAAATGGCTGTCCTAAATTTAATCTGGTAGATCATAGTGTACTATTGCCACATCTATGCTGGGTTGTTCTCCCTTCTGCTGGCATTTGCTATACAAGTTCTGGGGTTTAGCCATAAGGGTCATATTGTATTTTTGCAGGCCAAAGGTTGAGAGTAAGGTGGAGGAGACACCTCTAGAGAAGAGTAGTTATTCAGCTCCTGATTCGTCTGCCATGAAATATGTAAGCTTAAATGGCAATGCCAACAACTTCATATGGAACTTAAATCATGTTTCAACACAACTTCTCTTTGTAGAATATCTATGATCATTGTTTAATAATTGAACTTTCAGACTGAAGACAATGAATGGGATGAGTTTGGAAATGACTTGTATGCAATTCCTGAAGTAACACCTGTTCAGTCTAGTAATGCACTTCCTGATGCCCCCCCTGCCAATAAAGCTGATGAGGACAGCAAGATTAAAGCCTTGATCGACACACCAGCATTAGATTGGCAACGGTTAGATGCCCTGTTCTTTTATTGTTTGATAAGTGTTTGATTATTGCAGTTTTCATGCTTGATGTGCTGAATTTCCACTGGGATTTGCAGTCAAGGAACAGATGGATTTGGCCCTGGTAGAGGTTTTGGAAGGGGTATGGGTGGAAGGATGGGTGGGCGTGGCTTTGGTGATTCTCTTATGCTTTATATCATCTTAATTCCTAGTGTTTTTGCTTCTTATACTTGCATAAAGCTAAAATCGTCTCTCCACCACTGCTTTTGTGTATATGTCTGCACTCATTCTTTACTAACTCAAGCACTCATCTATGTGTATTTATTTGGTAGTTTACGTCTATTAATAATTTAAATTTACTTATTTTATTATTATATGCTGAAATAAATGATTTTCTTGTTGAGGTCGGTTAGGATTGGAGCGGAAAACACCTCCACAAGGTTATGTGTGTCACAGGTGCAAGGTTCCAGGTATGCATTTATTTGAAATGGATTTTCCTCACTTCTGAAGTAGAAATAATAAAAAAAAAAGCTCTATCATGGTGTGGACTCGTACAAAATGGTGCTTATTTTGTGCACTTTCCTTTACTCAGGACACTTCATTCAGCATTGTCCAACAAATGGTGATCCTAACTTTGACATCAAAAGAGTTAAACCTCCTACCGGCATTCCTAAATCAATGCTAATGGCAACGCCTGATGGCTCATATGCATTACCTAGTGGTGCTGTTGCTGTCTTAAAGCCTAATGAGTAAGCTAACCTCTTCATGCATGTTTCATCTTATACATTCCTAACAAGTTATCAGATTGAGAACTTATCATAACTCTTAAATTGAAAAAGGGCTGCTTTTGAGAAAGAAATTGAAGGCTTACCTTCTACACGATCTGTTGGTGATCTTCCCCCAGAATTACACTGTCCATTATGCAAGGAAGTTATGAAAGATGCTGTATTAACTAGCAAATGTTGTTTCACGAGTTTCTGTGATAAGTGTGAGTTTGTTACCTTTTTATTGTGTTTTTGTATTGTTTCTTCCAATGCAACTTAGATACAATTGCTATTTTGCTTGTTTTAGTGTGACGTTTCTTTTATTTACTTTCATTTTTTTAAATTCAGTTAAGCAATTTACTGCACTTTTTTAGGACATCTTTTTTCCCTATCTAATTTAAGAGATGTGAACTTGCAGGCTGTACTGTGAAACATCATGTATTCTGTCTCATTTTGGCAATTAAAAATATTTATTCTTTTTAATCCAGGCATAAGAGATCATATCATCTCAAAGGCAAAGTGTGTTTGTGGGGCAACAAATATTCTTGCAGATGATCTTCTTCCTAATAAGACTCTGAGGGATACAATCAACCGTATTTTGGAATCTGGTAACAGCAGTGCTGAAAATGCAGGAAGCACCTTTCAAGTGCAAGGTTTGTTTACTTTAAATTACATGGATTGATTCCCACCCATGTTATGTTTAATTTTAATAGTGTTCTTGTGTTCCTCTTCAGATATGGAGTCAGCTCGCAATCCTCAGCCTAAGGTTCCATCACCCACACAGTCTGCTGCTTCAAAGGAAGAGCAGAAGCCCTCCCCCGTCATTGAAGAGGCTCCAAATCCAAATATGAAGGAAAAAGTGGATGGGGAGAAACCTGTTGTGGCTCTGCAAGTTCCTGAAAAACCAAGGACTGCTAAAGCACCTGATGCATCTGAGGCTACCCTTGAGTCCATGAGTGTGAAGGAAGCAGCATCACAAGGTAGTGCCCCACTTGCTGAGGAGGAAGTGCAGCAGAAGCTGGTTCCTGGTGAGGCAGGTAATTGTTTTTCTATATTTTATCCTCTAGTGTTTGACAAGGGAGATTCAATGTACATCTGCTTGTTTTTCTCATGTATAGGAGCACACAATACTATGCATTCCTTATGCATTCTTAGTGGTCTCATTACCTTGCTCATTTTCTCAGGGAAGAAAAAGAAAAAGAAGAAGGTCCGCATGCCTCCAAATGGTAGGTTTTGTGCTTTTGCTTTAAAATTTTTTGCGCATACTCTCCAAGATTCAGATATATTCATTAATGCTGTGACTAAAATGAGATTGGATATTTTATCACTTGTAATTAGCTTATTGTTTCTTTGTTGTTCTGGGTGGTTCTCAGATTTGTGGAAAGGTTCTCAAGATCTTGCAGCTGAGAGTTATATGATGCCTCTTGGCCCCTCTGCCTATAATCCTTATTGGGGTGGCATGCAGCCTGGCATGGAAAGTTATATGAATCCTTTTGCTGCTCCCATGCCCTTCACGGGTTATGGACTTGGACCTTTGGATATGCCATTTGGGGGGGTTATGCCACCAGATCCTTTTAGTGCACAAGCTTATATGATGCCTGTTGTTCCTCCACAGCGGTATGTGCAATGTGTGCGCTTTTTTTGTGTTCTTATCCTTTTTTTCTGTTTCAGAGCTTAATTGGGTTATTGTCTTTTATCTAATAGGGATCTTGCAGAATTTGGAATGGGTATGGGTATGAATGCTGGACCTCCAGCAATGAGCCGGGAGGAATTTGAGGCTCGGAAAGCTGACTTGAGAAGGCGGCGTGAAAATGAGATTCGAGCTGAAAGGTATTGCTTGTATTTTTTGTTAAAAGTATTTCTTGAAAGTTAAAGTGTTTGGAAGTGATATATCCATTGCAAGAATTTAAAGCTGTTGTAGATGGAAGAATCTTAGTGAACTCGACTGAACCCTGACTTGTTGCTTAATTTGAAATCTGATGCATTTTTACCTAAAGGGAGGAACTAAAAAACCGAAGTTTATTTTACTTATTGGACTCAAATGTTAAATATTACTGAATCATAAGGGTAAGTGTTTGAAAGTGGATACCATTCTGCATTTTAAATTGAATTAATGAATTTTTTATTTCCTGTCATGCTCCATTTTTGGTTTTACATTTATGTGATCTTTATATGACAGTTCCATCAATCTCATTTCTGTGTGGTAAAAACTGGCTTTTTATTTATTTATTTTCTTTTTGCATACAGTTTATGTTGATCCTTGGTTTTTCTTTCTAGTTCATTTGCGTTGACTAAAGAGTTCTATTGTTTCTGTTTCAGGGAGTTCCCAAGGGATAGGGAATTTGGTAGGGGAGTAAGCAGTGGCAGCGTTATTTCTTCAATGAGACCTGTATGCCCTTTTTATTGTACACATTTTCATTTCCTTCCTTTTGCATCCTGTGGCAGGTTTTTGTAGTTGTAAAACTATTTAGTCACATGTTTGTGTTTTTGTTGATGCAGAAATCTACCCAACAGCCATCAAGTGGGAGCGAACCCCATCCTCCACCCCGCCATCGACCTGAAAGGTCATCACCTGAGCGTTCTGCCCGAGACCTTGATCCAGCACTTCCACCACCTCGCCCTTCCAAAAGAAAAGCTGATCATCATGACCGTGACAGAGATCGTGACTATGATTACCATGATGATAGGGACCAGGACCGAGCTGAACGTGATCACCGTCACCACCACCACAGAAGAGAATCTTCTGCGAAAGTGGCAGTGCCACCTTCTGCCGAAACTAAAACTTCTTCAGCAACAATAGCCACATTGGCAGCAGACAAGAAGTACAAGGCAAGTGTGTTCTCTCGCATTAGCTTTCCAGAAGGAGAGGCAGCAGCTACAAAGAAACGGAAGGCATCTTCTTCCTCTAGCGAACCTGCTGTTGCTAGTGGTGGTGGTCCTTCCGCATCAGCTTCTACTCATCAACAAAAGAAATCTTCCTCATCAGCAGCTAATGGCTTCTATGATGCTGCTCCTCCTGTGAAGGCCACTTCTGCTAGCAGTGGTAGGAAGAGTAGCAGTGCCATAGATTATGAGTCGAGTGATGATGAAAGGCATTTCAAGAGAAAGCCATCGAGGTATGAGCCTTCTCCTCCACGACCTGCTGACTGGGAAGATGATGTTAAGCATTCTAGTAGATCCTCTAGGGATAGAGATAGGGATCGCAAGCATAGATTATAACAATTATAATTAAACCCGAAAAGAAAAAAAAAACAAAAGGGAAATGCTTGGCCATTTGTTCAAAGCTGCCGTAAGCAGTGGAGGAACTTTGCAGTTATCTCCATGATCAAATAATCATATTTGAGAATTAACTTTCTCAATTTGATACCACTCTCCTCAAAACAAGTGTAGCTGAGAGTGAGATGTAGTTGTACATGAAAATGAAAATGAGCTTCATATTTTATATTTTGGATGTCAACAAAGGCTTAGGCTATGATTCCCATGCCTTCTTTTATCAAATTTTTAAAGATTTAGTCCTGTTTTTTTTCTAGCACTCTTTTATATTTATCATGTAATGAAATATGATATCACAATAAAAGCATTTTCTTTTAGATTTTCTTCATTCTCCTTTATGATCATTTTATTCTTTTCTTATTATATGATCGACTCGTCTTTTTATTTAAACTACCTGTTGTCATTAGAATGTGATGTTTAAATCATTTCTCGTGATTATTGAAATAGTTGTGAACTATATAGTCCAAAGATTAAAGTGCCGAGATATTTGCCAAGGAACTTCCAGGTTGATCGAACTTTATCTGCTTATTTAACAATGAGCAATTTTTGTAGGATCTTTAATTTTTCTGATTGTACATGAAGAGAAACACCATTTTATTTGGGTGCCAAAAAGAGGCATGAGCTTGGATATCTGCATTGTGAGGTCTATTTTATGTGCTAACAACTACTATTTGATTGAATTGTGGACTAGAGCATTGGCTTCCCGTATTGATTTGAACCCATTTGATCAACAAACACCATCATACTTGCTTCCCTTTATAGCCTCCATTTTGGAATCAATTTTTACAATCAAAGAATCCTACATCCAAAGATCCATTTGTCATTTTGACTTTAATTCCTCTGTTACTAGAAGTAATTTTATCTGTCTTATTAGAAGTGCTTGGCTTGTGAATCATCCCTTTAATATCTTGGTTTTACAAAGTTTTATGATTCAGAACTACTTTTTATTGATATATTATTGACCATTTTCAATCGTCTTGGGTTCTCCAACACACATCTTAAGGCTCGACTGATTTTGGTTCAAGCAAAGAAATCTGCTACATTAACGTGCTACATTCTAGAATCTGATGTTTTAAAGCATTTTACTTAGCTGCAATTTTTCATTTTGAATTTTTCTCACAATTTTGAATAATGCAACAAAATTAATTTTTTTAACCATAACTTGTTCTTCTACTGCACAAAGCCAAAAAAAAAAAGGTTCCAACGGGACAATTTGGTCTATTCTAGTTTTATTTAGGGGGAAAACACAATTATCATTACTAGTAAAAATAATTATATATTTATCAATTAAGAATCTTTCTTATAAATATATCATCCTTTTGTAATAATTACTATAAAATTATCACTCTCATACTATACATTCAAGTTTTTTTTTTACTGAGCAAAGAAGATTAGTCTTCACTCTTCTTTTCCCTTTTTTTTTTGTTCTTTTTTTTCTCTATGATGCCACCATCTAGAACAATAGATGCCGCCATCTTTCTTCTGAGTTATTCCAACTCCTTCACGATTTCATGAAGGAGTGAATAAAAAATGAAAGAGGGCCTTCTAAACGGAAGAAGAGGGACTTGCAACAGTACTTGCAACAGTATAGACTATTATTGACCCTCTTCTTGTTTTGTTCCTAGCCATCTGTTACAAGTCTGGAAAGCCTGGAATCCTAAATATGAGGGATCCCTCCAGACACAAGGCAATATAGATGGGAAGGAGCCCCATCAAGTAAAGGCCATAACTAGCGGCAGCCACTTTATTTATATTCGTACACATTTGTTTCAGGGTTTGGCCGCTGCCTCATGCTAAACCGGCCATTTCTGATACCCATATCAGGTATCACTGTTTTATTTATAGTTGTAGAGCACAGTGAAGCGAGATGAGATCGAAAATATAATGAACTCAATAACTTATTTATCTTTAACGTCTGAAACGTCTATTTATTTTCAACATGCCTGGTGAGTGGTCGAGTGCAACACAACAACTAGTGGAACACAATAAACTAAACAACAACAAACAATCTGAAATCACTAATCGAAGACAACTTGCCAATCATACGTTCTCAGTTACCCCATGCTAAGGTCAACTACAGCCGATCATAAAGAAAAAGGATCCCAACATATGAAATGTTCTGCACTTTGATACAAAAGCTATGCTACTACTAGTCCAGGAGTTCAGCCACTGATTTCCATGGTACAAAATGCCTGAAAACAGAAAAAAAAAAAAAAAAGATGCCCAGAGAAGAGAGAAATCCAATCAGTCTCAAAAGAAGCCAACATCTATGTTTCGTTTGATGGAATTGAGATGCAGGATTTTGTGAAATCCATGTATAAAATTTAAACCAAATCTATCGTTATATGAAATCCATGGATTTTGAAGCTTTTCTAGACTAGAATCCCACCTCCATGGATTTTGGACGAAGCCAAATGCCAATCATAACAGCAAGCAGATAAAGCAAATCAATTACATGAATGACAACTGAAACACAACCTAGTAGCTCAACATCAAATGTTGCATTTTATTACATGGATGTTGTTAGCTATAAGTAGAGTCAACATCCTTTGATTTCCACTCTCTTGAAAACACTAGTAATTTTTAACCATCCAAATCTTTAGACAGCATAAAAACACTAGTAACTTTTATAGCCAAACAAATCAATACCCAACTATAGCACAACACCTAAAAAACATTCTAAATATCCATAATTGCATTGCTTCCACATTTGAATTCATAAACAAATTTATATAATTTATCAAATAACAATATAATATATGAATACATACCTTGAAAGAGATGGAAAATCAAAGGAGGAGATTGAGATTAGGATTAGGATTAGGAAGGAATCATGCCAGTTTTCCTAGCGTAAGCAAAAATCCCACCAGCTTCAATAACGGGACCCGCATCTCCGATTGGCTTCAATTTATATTCTTTCCCAGTCGTGTGATTAATCAAACGGCTCTCATTCAATTCTATTGTCACCACATCTCCCGTTCTACACTCCTCACATATTCTCACCTCCGATTCTAAAGGATAAACCTCTCCTGTCGCAACCGAATTCCTGAAAAATATCCTCGCATACGACTCCGCCACCACCGCCGCCACTCCCGCAGCTCCCAGCGCCACCGGCGCGTGCTCTCTCGACGATCCGCAACCGAAATTATCTCCGCCAATCACGATCGTGTACTTCGCTTTGGTCTCGTTCGGTTCAATGAACCTGGTCTTGTAGGACGCCGGTAGACCGATGAGGGCGTACGAACCGAGCTTTTCGTACTCGGCTGGGTTTGACGGCACTAGAGTAAGGTACTCTGCAGGGATTATTTGGTCTGTGTCAATGTTGTCTCCTACGACGTAGCAGAGGCCATGGAAAGAAGTGGTGATGGAGGAGTCGGCGGCGGATGGGGAGGCGCGTGGGAGAAAGAGAGGAGGAACGTGGAGAGAGAGGGATTGTGGTGGGTGGGTGGATGAAGGGAAGTGGAGAGCGCGTGGATGGAAGAAAGAGTGGGAGACTGAAGAAGATGTCCGTATGAAGGAGAGCTTAGGGTATTTAGAGAGAGAAAGTGTTGAGTAAGAAGCAGCCATTTTCGCAGATTCACTCAAATTGGAGAAATGTGTATTTTTAACTTGAAAGTTCAGGTAGTACAGTAGTAGCAGTAGTCAAATTGGTTTTTGCTTATTACAATTTGCCACAGAAGCATTGGGCTCACTCTCGTGAGCCGTTACGATTATGCCACGTGAGAAGATACTGTATTAGATTAAGACCGTGAGATAAAGGTCCAGTGACGGGCCAAGACAGTAAGTATCTGGGCTATTATTAGTAAGGCCGAAGAAATAGTCTGAAAATAAGAAGAGGAAACGACGTCGTAGTGAGGAGTTGAAGAGTTTATAAAGCAGAGAGCAGTAGGGTTTTCATTGCTTTGTTAGTCGAAACCCTAGTAAGGAAAGGAAGGTGCGCAGGCCAGCTGAGCTGTGAGATTCAATGGGTACACGCTGTGCTCACTCTCTCATTGAAGCTGTAATAAGTTATTTTGTTTGATTTTTGATTGATCGATTGATTTTGAATAGGGGCTTATAAGTACGTATCGGAGTTATGGAGGAAGAAGCAATCAGATGTAATGAGGTTTTTGCAGCGGGTGAGGTGCTGGGAATATCGTCAGCATCCTTCTATTGTTCGTGTCACCCGCCCTACTCGCCCTGATAAGGCTCGCCGTTTGGGCTATAAGGCCAAGCAGGTTTCTTTTCTCACCTATTATTAGTCTTCTTTATAGCTTCATTTTTCATTGTTCTCTTCTGATATTCGTTCAATCCTTTTGTTTGTTCGTTTGTTTGTATTTGTTGCATTTCCATATTATGATCTGAAATCTGCTAGTCTACTTGTTGAAAATATATTGCTTCTGCTGGTTAAGCGGTGTCTTTCTTGAAGCGCATTCTTCCCTTCCAAAAGAGGGTGGTTTCTGCTTGTGATGATAAGATACTTCCTTAGACCAGCAATATCAAAAGCTTAATCAGTCATCTGACCAAGTGGATTCTTCTCTACCGGATTCACTTTTGTCTCGATCTGGTACATTTTGCTAGCATTATTTTATTTGTTTCTTCCTTTATGTTAAATTTTCTTGAGGTCTTCTTTTGCTCACTCATTGCTTGTGTTTGCATTTTACCCCACTGATTTTCTGATTATGGATATTTTCTTGTCACTTCTGTTTCTGTTAATGAAACTATATGCCTTCGGTGCACTCCCATTTTTGTA
>CANYLF011149736.1:0-11055 GCA_948193215.1 Bocquillonia castaneifolia
TAGATTCCTTTTCGGGAAAATTCCATTCGTCATCACACCAGATGATTTCTGGATTCGGAATGAGTCATCCATACTTGGGGAAATTTCCCATTTAACTAAGTAATGAGTTCATTATTTCCTACCAAAGACAAACAATATAAAGTGATAAATCATCCAAAAGGTAGGATGCAATGAATGGTCGCGCCTAATATTGTTTCTAATCAAATTTTAGTTTGCATTAAGTCCATTATATTTAACCTTGATTGATTAAGTGATGATTGCTGTATTGGTGGGTTACTACTTATTTTAATGGTGATTAGTCGAGTGGATTATTTCCTTATTTATTTACATACAGAACATCTATTGCTAGTTTCTAACTTATTTTTTATATTTTTCTTCATTTTTGAAGAATTAATGTTTGCACATTAATTCATCTATTATTTACCTGAAATATTGAAATGAGAATAATACAAATGCACCCTTAAAGAAAGGAAATGTGAAATGAGTTTTTACCATTTTTATCTACTTATTACCGAAATAATTAATTATAGGTCCGATTAATTATTTACAAATAGATCTAGGTGATTTGCATAAAAGTCATAAAGAAATCTTACCGATCCGTTGATTCGTCTGGAGAAGACAAATCAACCGACCTTGAAGCTTCTATCAATTTTCGGTACCAGAATCTTCATCTTCCTCCCTGCATCGTGAAGGTCTGGCCAGACCTTTGATCATTTGTCCGAAAGAACATTTGAATTTAAGCAAGCAGGTGGGACATCCGGGAGAAGACTGAACATCCGGCCGGACCTATGTGAATGTCCGGCCGGACCTGTAATTGGTCCTCTCCAAGTCTTTTTCCTGTGTTGTTATGTTTTCTTTCAGATTCACAGTGTATTAACAAATGATAATTCTTACAGACTCTCAAAGATCCATTTCGGATAATTAAAATAACTTAACAATGATTAAAAATCCAAGAAAAACGACGCTGTAAAGTTTTGTGGTTGGAGTTACAGAGCTCCATTCTTGAATGTGAGAGGTTTTACATCTTCCTGGCTTCACACAGGACTCATATATGCAGTCAGAAAATAAAATAAAATTAATATGAGAAATATAAAAAAATTACAAAATAAAAATAAAAGAAAACAAATACAAAAATGTGTTTAGTTTGGATGCATAGATGCTCTGTGGATGGTTGGTTGCCCTCAGAATGGAGGTATGTTACCGCTTTCAGGTAGAAATGAGCTGTTGAATGATTCAAAATCAAAGAAGTTGCTTTAGAAAATCGTCGTTAGTTTTCGATGAAAAACAATATTTTCCCTCTCTGTTATTACTATTTTTTGCTGAAAATAATCTCCGTCCCTCTAGAGAATCCCCCCTGCTGCATCTCATTCTCTTTATAGTCATGAGAGATTAGGGTTTTCATTTTAAAACCGGGAATCTGCTTTTCTGAGTGGGTGGGGTGTGACAGATCATCACCCGTTATCCTCTGTCAGATTGTGCAGATGCTTTTATTTTTTTTAAAAGGACTAATGAACATCCAGCCAGACCTTTGAACATTCGGCTGGATGTTCATTTTGGGCCTAGTGGTTTTTGGGCTTAAAACGATTTTCTGGTTTATGTGGGCCGTATTTAAGGTTCAGATAAATATTTAAACACTTTTTTGGACCCTAAATTAGGCCAAAAACATATTCTTAAAATATTTAGCACATTTGAAATAATTTTTATTTATTTTCTTCAGCTCACTTCTACGAGAAACTGGGTAACAAAGTGGTCCAAACTAGACCATATTCATCATTGGGCTCCCATGCCACTATCACATACCTGCATCCAATAATTCAGTTTCTACACACTGCGTAATGACAGAAGAGATATGGAGAAGAGAGGGAATAGTAGTCGAAGAGGAGATAAGGGCTGTGATGGTAAGGGAGGGAAAGAACCTTTCAGGAGCTGCTCTGACTATAGTACCCGGCCAGATTACCCAAGCCGCGGTAACTTTACACCACTGACTGCCCGCAAAGAAGATATCTTGCTTTGGATCAAAGAAAATGGGGAAGAGATCACAAATCCCAGGCCGTTGAGGGTAGAATCCCAGGACAGACAAAACCAGAACAAATACTACAACTATCACAGAGACCATGGCCATACTACTGAGGAGTGCATGAATTTACTGTATGAAATAGAGTGGTTGGTACAGAATGGAAAACTGAAGAAATTTGTGAGCAATACGGAGCCCGAGCAGAAGAGAGAAAAAGAAGAGAAGAAATAAGAGAAGCATGAATCACCGTCAGTAAGGAAGAGGATGGAAGGGAAGTTTTACGGGGTCATAACAGGGGGAAACCCAATAATAGAACCGCCAAGGAAAAAAATAAAGGCAGCAGGTGCTCACCATCGACACCAACTTCCCTGAGGTATCCTTTGATCACATAGATGCCGCTCATGTGAAGGAGCCACATAATAACGCGTTGGTAATTGAAGCAATGATTGGGGAATATTGGGTGTGTAGACTGCTAATGGATGAAGGAAGTGCAGTCAATCTGACCAAAAAAGCATACCTGACTATCGAAGGGGAACTAGCGGCTTTCAAACTTGTAAAAAAAGCCACTTGTGGGTTTAGGCGGCAGGCCAATACAGCTGGTGGGTATAGTAGAAATGGAGATACAATTCAACGAAGACCTGGGCCCAACCAAAATACTAAAGGTACCTTTCAATATAGTTGACATGGATCTAGCTTATAATGCTATATTGGGTAGACCCCTATTGTTTGAAACAGGTGCCATTACCAGTATCCGATACTTGACAATGAAGATTCCAACCGCCAAAGGGCCAGTAGTTATTAGAGGAAACCACGAGGCATCCCAAAAGTGTTATACAATAGCCGAGGGAGGAAGAGAAGAGTCACTCAATATTGAGCAGATCATGACTCCTCACATTGGAGAGAAAAGAACAGAGCCTAGGGATGTAACAAAGGAATTCGGGATGGCAAGAGCCAAAGTGAAGATAGGAGGAAGAATGAAGCAGCAAACTGAAAAAGGAGTCACTGATGTTTTGATGGACAATCAGGACTTATTCTCAACAGACCCGAGGTTGATAAAAGGTGTAAACCCGAGCATAATCACACATAAGCTCGTGGTTGATCCAAAGGCAAAACCAGTAAGGCAAAAGAAAAGGAGTTTCAGCTTAGAGAAGCAAAGAATAATAGCAGAGGAAGTGAAAAAGTTAGAAGAAGCCAGATTTATAGAGCCCATACAACATACAGACTGGTGTGCTAATGTAGTGCTGGTCAAAAAGCCTAACGGCAAGCACCGGATGTGTGTGGACTTCACAGACATCAATAAGTCCTGCCTAAAAGATAATTACCCTCTACCCTGTATAGACCAGCTCATTGACTCAATAGCGGGTCATGAGCTTTTTTCAATAGTAGATGCGGCTAACGGGTACCATCAGATCCCAATGAGCTAAGCTGACAAAAGCAAGACAACCTTTATCACTGACGGGGGAACCTTTTGCTACAGAGTGATGCCGTTTGGGCTAAGAAGCTCGGGTGCTACTTACCAGCAGCTAATGAATTATATGTTCCAGAAACATATTGGAAGAACAGTGGAGGTGTATGTAAATGATTTGATCATCAAAAGTAAGAAGGAAGAAGACCACCTAAGAGATCTTGAGAAGTGTTCAGCATCTTCAGAAAGTTTGGTTTGAGGCTCAACCCGGACAAATGCGCTTTTAGGATAAAGCTGGAAAGTTCTTAGGGTTCATAGTTTCTGAGAAGGGGATAGAGGCCAACCTGGAGAAAGTATAGGCCATACTTGATATGAAGTCACCTAAGAATGTGAAAGAAGTCTAGAAGCTTAATGGCTAGATAACAGCATTTGGAAGATTTATGTCTTGTGGAGCTCTGAAATCTTTGCCATTTTATTAGACCCTGAGAAGTGTGAAAAAGTTTGATTGGATAGAAGAATGTCAAACAGCTTTTAAAAAGAATTCTTATCTTCACCACTAATCTTAAGCAGACCAGTACTTGGGGAGCGGCTATATCTATACTTGGCGACAGCGGAAGAAGCTATTACTAGTGTATTGATCAGAGAGGAAAAAAGGAGAACAATAGCCGATTTCTTATGTCAGTAGAGTACTAAAGGGGTTAGAGCTCAGATTTCCAATGATAGATAAACTGGCATTGGCGGTTGTTGAAGCTTAAAAGAAACTGAAGGCCTATTTTCATGCTAATACGATAGTGGTTCGAATGAACATGCTGCTAAGAAAAGCCTTTGAGCGCCCAAAAGCCTCCGGGCAGCTGGTTAACTAGTCTATCCAGTTGGGGGAACATGATATAAGATATAAGCCTAGAGTCGCTCTAAAGGCACAAGTCCTGGCAGATTTTGTGACTGAAATAGGGAGAGATAAGGAGGAGCAGACAAACGACGTTATGCCAGAGAAATGGGAGCTATCCGTGGATGGTGCAAGCAATGAAAAGGGAGAGGAGCCGGTGTCCTTCTAATAGGACCAGGTAAAATCCAAATCATCTATGCTCTGAAACTTATGTTTAAAGCAACTAACAATCTGGCAGAGTATGAAGCTATGATAGTCGGCTTGTCACTGGTGGAAAAATAAAAAGTAGAAAACTTGATGGTATCCAGTGATTCTCAGTTGGTGGTGAACAAAATAAATGGAAAATTTATTGTAAAAGAGCCGCTAATGATAAAGTATCTAGAAAAAGTGAAGAAGCAAATGCAAAGGATCTCAGATAGAGGTGGCAAGGTGGAAGTATGTAGAGAGGAGAATAAAGAGGCAATTTGTTGGCCAAAGCTGCGGCTGAAGAAGCAGAAGCTTTCCATAAAATCCCATTAAGGGAAGAACTGGCCGCTCTAAGTACTCATACAAAGGAGGTCCTGGAAATAGCAGAGGTGGCGGAATGGATAAATCCCATCATTGCTTACAAAACAACAGGGGAGCTGCCAGATAATAGGAAAGAGGCACAAAAATTGCAAGCAATCGCTTCACTTTACCATTACCAGGATGGAGTTTTGTTCCTAAAAGTCAAGTCTCATCCATGGTGCCGTTGTGTGTTAGTAGGAGATGGACTATACCTGATGAGGGAAATTCATGAAGGAATTTACGGGTCACATGAAGCAGCCCCTACGCTAGTCAAGAAAGCACTCCCTCAATGGTATTATTGGCCAACAATGTATAAAGATGCGCAGAGATTGGTAGAGAAATGTGATAAGTGTCAGAAGCATGCCAAAGTAAGCCATCTGCTGGCTAGTTGTCAATCACCTATTGGAAGCCACTGGCCGTTTTCTATGTGGGGAATGGATATCCTGGGTCCTTCCCCACAGGCATCAGGCTAAAGAAAATTCTTGATTATGGCAATAGATCATTTCACAAAGTGGATAGAGGCTATGCCAGTGCCCACCATCACCGAGGAGAAAATTGAGAAGTTCTTTAGAATCGAAGTTATCTATAAGTTCGGAATCCTTCACACATTGATTACGGATAATGGGAAGCAATTTGAATGTGAAAAATTTTGAAACTTTTGTAGCAACTTGAATATACAGCTGCACTTCTCATCAGTAGCACACCAGCAATCCAACGGCCAAACAGAATACATCAATAGAACTCTGCTAGAAGGGATAAAAAAGCAGCTCGGTGACTTTAAAGGTGGATGGGTAGATGAACTTTACAGTGTGCTTTAGGCCTATAGAACAACTCCAAGGAAAGCTACTGGAGAATCCCCTTTCTGCCTGGCTTGTGGCATGGATGCAATGATCCCTGTAGAGGTAACTTTCCTACCTTTGCATGTGTTAAACTACAGCTAAGAAGAGAATGAAGTATCAGCAAAGATTAATAATGATCTGTAGTAAGAAAGAAGGGAGTAAGCCGCTATTAGAGCATATGTATACAAACAGCAAGCCGCCAGATACCATGATAAAAGAGTAAGAGTGAAACACTTCAAAGTGGGAGATTTAGTCTTATGAAGGGCAGATGTGGGAAAAGGCGGGGCAGAAGTAGGAAAGCTAAGAGCAAACTAGGAAGGGCCTTATGAGATAATAGAAGTGCTTGGCAAAGGGGCATATAAATTGGCAAACCTTGATGGAACTGTCCTACCCAGGACATGGAACGCCGAATTGTTGAGAAAATACTATCAATAATTGTAGTTGTCTCATTCACAATCTTCAATGAAAAAATTCGGCTTCTAATAATATTTTATCTTATTTTTATCCTGCACAGCACCTATCAAACCACTGTAAGAGGCTCCAAGTTATCCCAGGTGAAGAGGCCAAGTCCTATCAAACTGCAGTAAGAGGCTTCAAGATAGCCCAGGCAAAGAGGCACAGTCCTATTAAACCGCTATAAGAGGTTCCAAGTTAGCCCAGGCTCCAAGACAACCGAGGCGAAGAGGCACGGTCCTATCAAACCGCTGTAAGAGGCTCCAAGATAGCCCAGGCGAAGAGGCCAAGTCCTAGCAAACTGTTGTAAGAGGCTCCAAGACAGCCTAGGTGAAGAGGCCAAGTCCTAGCAAATTACTATCAGAGGCTCTAGGTTAGCCAAAATGAAGTGGATAAGTTCTATAAACCCGCCATAAAAGAGCTTCAAACAGCCAGGTAAATAGATTAAGCCCTACCACACTAAAGCGAGTAATAAAGAATAAAAATAATAATTGCAAAATACACAAGGGGCAAAACTCAAAAGGAAAAAACAAAGGCATAGGAAATTACAAAAATAAATAAAAACAATTTCATTAAAATAATGTTGTTCAAAAAACATGTTCAAAGAAAATTACAAAACTAATCTACAGTAAGAATTTCAGTCTCTTCATTTTCATTGGGGCCGGTTCGCGTGCCACCGTCGGGCGTGACAGTAGTGCCATCGGTTAAGGGTGAACATCATCCTGGTTAAAAGGAACAACAAAAGTTTCCTCTTATTCAGTAGTAGAAGGTAAAATCTCTTCAACATGAGGAGAAGTTGGAGCCGAATCTTCAGCAGCAGTAAGTGGAATCAAAGATGCATCATCGTTACCTTCATCATCCTCATCATCTTTTTCATCGAACACATCATCAACAAAATCTTCACCCATCCTGATGGCATTTGCACAGTTGTCCCATACCTTGTTAGAGAGTTTATTAATGTCAATTTCTGCAAGCCGGGGGGAGATAAATGAAACCTTAGTGAAATGGTCCAAGCTTATTCGATCCGCTTCGGGTAACTCAGCATTCGACCTCACAGCCGCTCGAGCCTCTTCAACCACCCTTTTTCTACAAGCTTTGTAAAAAGCAATAAGCACCCGGCTGGTAAAAAGATTTGTAGTTTCATGTTCTTTAAGCCGCTCCGTAACAGCTCTGTCCCTCTCAGTAATAAGGGCGGCGTTAGAGGACTTCAACTCAGCATCGGGTTGCTCTATCTCTTCATATTTACGCTGAAGATCTTTATACATTTTCTTCTGCTGCTCCAACTTCCCAGTAAGCTTTACATTTTCTTCATCCTTAATCTTCACCGATTGGGCAGCTGCAACAACGGCTTGATCTTTCTCTTTAACCTCATCAAGCGCCTTGCCAGGTCAGCATCAACTTTATTCAAATCAGTAGTGATTATGCTGCTTGACTTAACAACATTAGCATGAGCCACGCCAAGGGCTTCAAGATGTTGAAGAGTTTAAAAAACACATCAGTAGAAATAAGTAGCTAATAAACACATGAAACTATCAAAAAATTGTTATGTCAAAATACTATACTTATAGAAAAAAATAGTTTGTGGGTCTCCCCAGGTAGCTTTATTTCAGGGACAGACCGTAGTTTGGCCATGTCCCTTAGAAGACAAGCCAGCTCGGAGAACCGCCTCGCAACACCGTCGCTCTCCATTGAAATTTACTTGCAGTTAGCATGGAGCCAATCATCAGCTAGGAGAGGCACTCTAGATTCCTCACAGAAAACCTTCCTTAGAACATATGGGCGCTCAACCCCGTCACCGTAAACCGCTGATCCATTAAACTGAGGATTGGAAGATGAGGAACCCGCTCTCTCAGTTGCAATAATGGCTCTAGTCGAGTGAATGCAAGTCATCCTCGAAGTGGGTAGAGAATAAACAATAGTGCTGATAGGAGCAGACACAGTGACAGAGGTATTAATATTAACTGGTGAAGCAACCAAGCCGCTTCCATTGACACCAGTTGATGTAGCTGAAATAATGGAAGCGGTTTCAGCGGCTGTCCCAGAACTAACGACAGGAGTCGGTATAACTGAAGTCACGGCCGTATCTAAAGACATTCAACCAAAACGTTTCATCTCTACAATTAGCAAAACAAAATAATAATCAATTAAAGGAAATAAAAAGGTGAAAAAAGAAATAAATAAGTACCATATTCAATGCCAACTTCAGCAGCTAGCTCTGCTACCAGATTCAGGTCAACCTTGGAGGAGCTAGAGGAAGAAATAGGGCTACCTAGAGGATCTAATATCTGAATCCCCTTAGAAATGTTCCTAGGCCTAGGAGGAGATGGTGATAAGGGAAGGACATTCTGGTCATCAACTATATCGGCTAATAGATTAGCTAGTTCAGGATCATCACCCTCCACAGGTCTGTCAGAAACGGCGACTTTGCTACCTCGCCTTGAATGGTCCACATCAGAAGAAGAATTACCAACTAGATATCTAGAAACTCACAGATCAAGACTCATTCCGTTTTTAAAACGAAGAGCAGTAAAAGTTTGCAATGCAACATGCTCCTTCTTCTTAAATTTCTTACGGTTAGAAAGAACTCCCATAACCCAATCACGCGGTAAGGACCGAAAGGCATCCGGGTGTTTCACAATCAAAACCTATCTTTTATACCATGAACTTTTAGGGGACTGCAGTCCCAGAAACGATAAGCGACACCGCGCTAAGATGCTGAAACAAACATTTCGGTCTTACTACGGGTCAATTTAAAGTATTGTAGAAACCTATCTACAGTCGGCTCAATATCAGCCCATTTATGGACATGCATAAACCCTAGAAAACTACGGATCGAATTAGGGTGGAATTGACATAAAGGAATATTTTTATGCTCCAAAATTTTCACTAAAATAGGTTCTATTGGGAATCTCAAACCAACCTGCAATTGGCTAGCAAAAACTATTACTCTATCACTACCTAACGGGTCCGAGGCACGACATTCAGCACTTGGACGACGGTAAGAATAACCCTCAGGCAAAGGATACAGATGAATAAAATTATTTTAAGTGTTCAAATCAGTAAAAACAGACTTCTATTTTGACACATCAGCCATCATTTTATTAAAACCAGCAATATTTTTCAGTAGATTCTTCATGAAAATTAACAAAGGCCATTAGAAAAGAACCTGTTCTATTTGAAAGTGGTCAGAGAAGAAAAGCAGAAGAAACACCAGCAATGGAAAAATCTCAAAAGCGACCAAAGAAAATATGCAGCAAGAAAGAGAGAAAAGTAAGAAAGAAGTATAACAACACAATTTATAGGAAAGAGAAAGAAATCAGGATAAAATCAAAGCCATACGATCAAATCAAGATCAATGGTGGAGAAAAAATAGAAAGTCAAAAGGACACTGGCATATGAACGGTTAAAACGGTAAAAAAATTTAATGACAGCTGTTAATCACGAGAAAACAGGAGACATTTCCCGTCATAAATTAAGAAATAACTGACAAATGAAATGGCACCAGAAATCCGAAAAGACTAAAAAGATATATAAATAACAAAAATTTTAAATTTTAAATTTGAAATTCAAATTCCCCCGTTTTTTCAAACGGATTTGCAAGACATAAAAGTGAGGGAATCTCAAAAATAAAGCCAAAAGCTTAAAACAACTGTTAAACTTTTTTTTAAGCCTCTCAATTTCACACCTCAAGTCGATAAAAAGGCGGATAAATAAAATAAGTGGATACAATCCGCCATCATAAATTACATCCACTTACTTTAAGTACAGATAAACAACTGAAACCGATGCTTATAAAAAATAAATCATGAATAACTTCCCATACTTAAGGGGGAGGAGTACCGATAGAGTAGTAGATATTGGGCTAGAATTAGGTCCAATACCATATAACAGAAAAATGGCATCTTTCTAGAATACCAATGGAATGGGGGACCAATGGGACACTTGTAAGAAATCTAGCAGGTGCTCCCAAAACCCTAAATTTCTTGAATATACTATATAAAGAATAGTACAAGGATATGTGAGGTAATTTTTTATTCTTCTAAATGGGGGACCAATGGGACACTTGTAAGAAATCTAGCAGGTGCTCCCAAAACCCTAGATTTTTTGAATTTAATATATAAAGAATAGTACAAGGATATGTGAGGTAATTTTTTATTCTTCTAAAATCCTAAACCCTTCTATTCTCTATTTTCTTGGTACTATTTACTAACTTAAGTATCAGAGTACGAACAGGACCCCCCAGTCCCTTCGTGTTCTAACTTTTCATTTGTGTTGTAGAGACCCGAAGAACAGGCACATAGACCCGGAAGCAGAGGATAGATACCCACATGGAGAACCCAGATTCATCAATACCAAATATAAGTATGATCGTTTTAGGAGAGGGTTGCTCTAAATAGGGCCTCTCTCAACCGGAGATTAGCCTGGGCAACCATAAAACGGGGCCTGAAATATTCTGGTGGTATCACCTATAAAAAAAATCTATAAGTATGAAAGGAAAACTGAAATATGGTAAAATGAAATTAGTGCAATCAGTACCCTCATATGTGTGTGTGTGAAAGTATCCTTAGGGCGGAAGGGAGAGTGTGCTTCCAAAATATGGCTCACTTGATTCGGGATTATTCGGGGCTCCGGATATCAAATTATTGGTTTAACTGAATAACTAAATCAAATAGATAGCCCCTTCTCATCTTCTCAGGTCGATGGATCTTCTCAATTGGAGGATCCCCTATATGGATAATACACATTCCAATTGACCGGGCTTAATTCTAATTGTTTTATTCAGAAGCATATATACTGAATAACTAAATCAAATAGATAGCCCCTTCTCATCTTCTCAGGTCGATGGATCTTCTCAATTGGAGGATCCCCTATATGGATAATACACATTCCAATTGACCGGGCTTAATTCTAA
>CANYLF011149763.1:0-11017 GCA_948193215.1 Bocquillonia castaneifolia
AATCTTTTCAACACTTATACCCCTCCTACACACAAAAATGCTTAATGATGCACAATTAATAAAAATTAACCACACTAATGACACACTAATGACACTAATTAATCACTAATGCATGTAATAATGTATGAGGATGTTACACTAAGTCTGACTAGAGTCTGAACTGGTAGAAAGCTTGTGAAGCTAAGTAGAGTTTTCTTTTGACACTAAAGGTACAATTCTAAACTTAACATGAATTTATAATAATTTATTAGGATTATAAATGTATTTATTAAGTGGTGTATATGAATATTTATAATTAAAGAAGTTAATAAAAATAATTAATATTGGAAGTGAATGAGAACTTTAGATAATAAAAAGTAATTAAAATAAATGGATGTAAGATTGACTATATTAGGATTAAATATTATTTTAATATAAATGATAATAATGTTTGACAAGTAAATTATTTGAATAGATGTATGGTCAGGTGTATAGTGGTTAAAATATAATTTTATTGTAATGATCTTATTTGTTAATAAATAAATAATAATTAATGATAAGTAAGTTGAATAAATGGAATTTAAACTAGATAATAAGAATTAGTGCATGATTATATAATTTGATGGTCTGATAGAAATATTGAATTATAAGGATCTAATTGGTAACATGCTGGGGGAATAATTGATGATAATAATTAGTAAGTGATATTTTCATTTTCTAGTAGTTAAACTTTATTGATAGGGTATGCTATTGGAATTTTAATAAAAGTGATTTTATATAAATTAAATGGTGCGATAAGTTCAATATGAAAATGGATATATAACTTTATTTGTTAATTGTTGTGTTGTCTTTGTGGATAAATCCGGGTAACCTTGGTAGGCCCGGTAATTGGTTGAGAATGTATAAGTGTGTTTTCTTGCAGGAATGGACCCCACTTCGATGGAGAGATATCAGTTTTATAGAGGAGAAGCTGTTGAAGTTTTGGTAGAATTTCTCGTAAAACGTGATATCGATTTTAAAAGTATAAGTTAATATGATCCAATAAAATATTTAGAAATAGAACTAGTTATTTGAGGATTCAGTTAGAATTCTAGAAAATTAATAGGAAACAGGATATTGAAGTTAAATTATGAATCTTTGTTATCAATTTCTTTCTTTAGGGAGTTCTAGAGGTCGAGAGGCAGGCCTAGAGACACAGGAGCGCGAGAAGGTGCAAACCCCATCTGTGAGTTAATATTATATTTATATTATGCGTAGAAGAATTGCATGCTAATATATATATATATATATATATATATATATATATATATATATATATATATTCACACCAATCATAATCATCATATATTTCATTTACATAAAACAATATCAATAACAAACATAACATTAATAATTCAAACTCAACGATTTGCCTAATCGTTGTGTTTGAATTATTAATGTTATGTTTGTTATTGATATTGTTTTATGTAAATGAAATATATGATGATTATGATTGGTGTGAATATAATATATATATTTGCCTAATTGTTGTGTTTGAATTATTAATGTTATGTTTGTTATTGATATTGTTTTATGTAAATGAAATATATGATGATTATGATTGGTGTGAATATAATGATACCTATATATATATATATATATATATATATTTGCCTAATCGTTGAGTTTGAATTATTAATGTTGTGTTTGTTATTGATATTGATTTATGTAAATGAAATATATGATGATTATGATTGGTGTGAATATAATGATACCTAGAATGTGATTTTGATTGTGTTTGTGAATGGTTGGAGGATAGTTGTGGTATGAGCTACCTGGTGGGTGTCACCAAGCTGTGTGCACACAGGAGTCATGTATGTTTAATTGAGATTGATGTTAAGGACAGGGCATGCTCGGTTGTAGATCTCGGGCGTCAATCCTTTATTAAGCTGTTATAACTGTGGCGTGCTCGGTTGTGGGTCTCGGGCGACAGTTATAGCAGATGTCTGGGGCTTGCTCGGTTATAAATCTCGGGCATCAGATGAATATTGGATTAAAAGAAACATTCAGAATAAGAGAGCCAGAAGGGCTCTGGGGTTAGAAGTATATTAGGTGTTCTACTTCGGTCCTCCATCCTTATTTGTCCGATTATTTAAGATGATTGCTATATTGAAAATCATTTACATGCAATGCTTGTGCATATGTATATATATTATATATTTATATATATTACTTGATTGTGTGTACTTAGGTTGTATAATATAGATATAATATTAGTTCACTCAGTGAGGTCTAACTCCCCTCAACCATTATTTTTCCAAGTTATTCCCAAGACTCAGACAATCCCTTTGATGTCAGCCTTGCCATTTCTTTTCTCTGCATTGTTTATTACTTTATATGTATATTATAATTATTGTATATTCTAGTTACGATACAGTTGTAGAATTTAGAAGTTTATTAATTATACTACTGGAATTGTATAAATTCATTATATTCATATTTAATTTCTGAAAGCTTAAATAATTATTATTGGTGATGGTTAATAATTATTGATTATAAGAAAAGATAAAAGTTAATTTTAATGGATATTAAAACGAGTAAAGTAAATGTTTAGTATATCTACTATACGAATTAGGCTTGTTACGGGTTTCGGTGGCATATCGCTTACCCATTCCCTACCGCCGGTCTGACCCAGTTTTGGGACGTGATATTGATAACCGATAATAAGTACTCCCTCCGGTCATTTTTACCTGTCCCCTTTACACAAAAGGACATTGATTAACGTCCCAAATTGGGACATCCCAAAAAGGGTAAAAGTGTCTTTCAATTTAAGTTTATATGGATTTTCAATGCATCTTAATTAATTTTTAATTTATAACACATACATTTTAAATTTTATAGTTACATAAATACCCCTATTGGGATATCCCAATTTAGAATGTTAACATTTATTATTACACAAAACACAAAAATTAAGAAAACCATTAATACACTATGAAAAAGACTTATACCCTTATTAATTTTATAAATAGTAGTTATGTGATTTTCTCTTTCATATTTATTGTAACGATAAAAGTGAAAAAATTAGTTTAATATTGCATTGGAGACACAAAATAACAAGTAAAAATGACTTTAGTATTTTACAAAAAGAGACAAGTAAAAATAACCAGAGTGAGTAATATATAATAAATAATGGTTAGCAGTTTTGTAATATTGTTGGTTGTTACTTTCAAGTTGTTACATTAATTTTGTGGGAAGCCTTAATTAGGGCTTATGAGTTATAAATAAATGAAACTAAGTCTAGAAAAAAATTTTCCCTTCTCTCTCTAAAATTGGACAAGAAAGCATGCTGAAGAATTCCATGATGGAGAAAAAACTCAGGGGCTTCAGTGATCAATTCAAGATTAAATGGATTTTCTCTTTCCTTCATAAAAAACAATTAGTTTAATTTCACAAATTTCTCCATCATCCAAGCTATTAAAGAATCGATTGCAGAATGAAGACCTAAACTTAAAAAGGTATATAAAATTTCTTTTATTTTTTTTAATTATGAGTTCTTTGTTTTTATTAGTTTGGGTGTTTTTTTAAAGCCATCAACTAATTATTTAAAGTCTAATTAGTAATCAATTTAGATTATGATTAGAGTAGCAATAGTGGTTAATTAGTTTATTTAAATTAAAATCGTGTTTATATTGAATTTTCGTAGGAAAATCAAATTTTTAATATGAAATTTGCAGCTTGAAAGTGTAGTCATTCAACAAGCCATAACTTGAGAATCGAAATCGAGTGATTCAAAAGCATAAATTCAAGATAAAATTGATATCTACAACTTTCATGAAGAAGTCGTGGCTATTTGAAGATTGTAAAAACCTAAAATGTGAGTTATAAATTAGAAGCTATGTGCAATCTTGGTTGAAATAGAAATTTTAAAATAATTAACTATTTTGAATTAATTAACACAACTTTTAATCCTTCCAAGACTTCTGGGAAATTGTAGTTAGATCTTGATAGTGATAAATAGATCAAAATAATGATATATTTCTCCATGATTTAAGCTATTAAAGCATGGATTGAAGATTGGAGGCCTAAAATTTAAAAGGTATATTATAAATTATTTATTTTTTTATTAGTTCGGGTGTTTCATTTTCTAAAGTCATCAACTATTTAAAGTTTATTTAGTTTTCAATTTAGATTATGATAGATTAGAATTGGTGATTAATTAGTTTATTTAAATTGAATTCGTATTTATATCGGACTTTTGTAGGAAATTCAGATTTTTAATGTGAAATTCATAACTTGAAAGTTCAACACGTTCGACGGGTCATAACTTGAGGTAGAAGACTTGGAATTGAATGATATAAGAGCCTAAATTCAAGATAAAATCGATATCTACAACTTTCATAAAGAAGTCGTGGATATTTGAAGTTTGTAAATACCTAAAAAGTGAAATAAAATCAGTAGCTTTATTTTCTACCGTGAATTCTTTGTTTTTCTTATTTTGGGTATTTTATTTTCTATAGTCATGAAATAATTATTTAAAATCTATTTAGTAATCAATTTAAATTAAATAGTTTATTTTTAGAGTAGAATTAATGATGAATTAGTTTATTTAAATTAAATTCATATTTATATTGAGTTTTTATAGGAAATTCAAATTTTTAATGTGAAATTTGCGGGTTGAAAGTGCAACACTTTCGATGGGCTATAACTTGAGCTAGAAAACTTAGAATTGAGTGATTCAAAAACCTTAATTCCAGAGAAAAATGAAATCTAGAACTTTTCATGGAGAAGTCGTGACCATTTGAATACTGCAAACTATCATAAACCAGAAGCTATGTGGAGTTTTTGTTGCAATCCATTTTAAAAGGATTAATTACTTGGAATTGAATGAAACTAGTTCTAATCGTTCTAAGACTTGTATGCAGCTATAGTTAGATCTTGAGAGGTATAAATATATCAAGATCAACACTGAAAAAAAGGTTGTTATTCTCTCTCTAAAAAATAATGAAGCTAATTTTATAAATTTTCAAACATTCAAGTTATTGAAGCATGGTTTGAAGATATAAGACTTAAACTTAAAAAGGTATATAAAATTTTATTTTTCTACCTTAAATCCTTTTTATTTACTTAATTTGGATTTTTTTTCTATAATCATAAACTAATTTTTAAAGTCTTTTCAGTCATCAATTTATGTTATTTAGTGCAAAAATAAATTTTAATTAGTTTATTTTAATTAAGTTTACATTTATATTGATTTTTTTGTTGGAAATCTGGATGTTAATGTGAAATTCACAGCTTGAAAGTGCAAATCATTCCACGGCCCATAACTTAAACTACAATACTTGGATTTGAGTGGTTTAAAAGCTAGGCTAAATTCAAGAGAAAATCAAAATCTACAACTTTCATGAAGAAGTCGTGACATTTTAAAACTGTAAATACCTAAAAAGTGAGTCACAAAGCAGTAGTTTTACTTTTCTATCGTGAATTCTTTGTTTTTGCTTAGTTTGGGCATTTATTTTCTATAACAATGAACTAATTATTTAAAGTTTATTTAGTGATAAATTTAGATTAAGTAGGTTATTTTGAGAGTAAAATTAGTGATTAATTAGTTTATTTAAATTAAATTCGTATTTATATTGAGTTTTATAGGAAATTCAGATTTTTAATATGAAATTCATAGCTTGAAAGTGCAACACATTTGAAAGATCATAACTTGAGATAGAATACTCGAAATTAAGTGATTTAAAAGTTTAATTTCAAGACCAAATCAAGATCTACAATTTTCATGAAGAAGTCGTGGTCATTTAAAAACTGTAAATGCCTGAAAAGTGTGTCACAAATCATAAGTTACGTGTAGTCTTGGTGGAAATCTAAATTTTAAAAGAATTAACTACTTGTAATTAATTGAAACAAATTCTGATCCTTTTAGGTCTTGTGGGCAACTGTAATTAGATTTTGAGATATATAAATGTATCAAAATCAAGACTAGAAAATGTTCTTCTCTCTCTAAAAAAATGATGAAACTAATTTTACAAAATGTTTCATCATTTAAGATATTTAAGTATGAATTGAAGATTGAAGACCTAAGCATGAATTGAAGATTGAAGACTTAAAATTGAAAAGACATATAAATTTTTATTTTTTGTACCATAAATTCATTGGTAATTAAGTGATATGATTCAGTTTGAAAAGTAAAAAATATTGATAACATAATTATATCAATAACGAGTACCACGTATTTAATTCACGTGTAACGCACGTGAGGAAAAAAGCTAGTTAATATTTACATGAGCATTATAAAATGCAATACAAATAATCATTTAGAAGTATACAATTATCAAATAAAATTAAACGAATTCAATATAATAATAATAATACTAATAATAATTATAATAATAATAATAATAATAATAATAATAAATATTTTAAATAAAATTTATACTTGTAGAAAAATGTGTATTGAAATATTATAAATTAGCTAAATTTTATAATGGAGAAAAAAATAAATATTTATATAAAATATATCTTTATTTTAATTATATTAATATTCATGCACTCTATATTATTCTTGAAGTACAAATATCAAATTAGTATCAGTAGTCTTGAAGCGATCATGATTATCACTGAAATGCATATCTAGTAGTATGCACTGATTTCGATCCGTAATACGATTTGTAATGTACATGTATCCTTAAAAAAACTCTAGCCTTTGGAAACAGAAAATTTATAAAGGAAAAACAGGTAAATTTCATTCATGGTCCTCTAATTTTCTTCTCCCTATCACCATTGTTCCCAAACTTTAACTAGTAACTAAAAAATTCTCCAACTTTGATTTTAAAACACAAAAATCCCAATCATTAATGTCTACCCCTTCTAAAAAAAATATTTTAATGAATTTTGATCTGAAATTTTATTTGTAAATTAAGAAAAATCAAACCTAATTTATAAAAAATAAGAAAAAATTTTTGACCCTGAAATTGTATTTATTCTATTTTTTAGTTCAATAAGACTGAAAAATTCATAGAAAATACAGAAAATGTTCAAATGGTCCCAATTTTGGTGAAATGACAAGATAAAATATGCTTAATTTATTGGAATATAAGATGGTAAATTTTGGTTAACAGTAGTGGATTTACACTAAATATAGGGACTTTTGTGTTATACAATCAAAGTCGAGGGATTTTTTAATTACAAATTAAAGTTTAAGGATGATGGTGGAAGAGAGAAGAAAGTTGGGGGACCATAAATGAAAATTATTTGAGACAAAAAAGGAAGAAAAATAACAAATCTTTGGTGTGTATATAGGGACAGTTTTGACTTTGGATGGCTTTTGCCATGAAATAGCCTCTCCTTTTCTTTCTTTGTTAAGTTTTTTTTTCTTCTTTTCAGTAGTTTTTATGAGTGTTTTAAAACCGAATTGAAAGCCGAACCGAATTACTAATTAGTTTCTAGTTGAATCGGTCTAATCCTAAATCCTAAACCAATTTGCAATATAATTAGTGGCTTATTTATACTCCATCTGTTCCACAATATCTGTCGTTTTAGAGATTTTTTTTGTTCCAAATTATCTGTCACTTAATATCCAATAAAGCATTAATGATACCTTTTCCAAGTTTACCCCTATCAATACTTTAAATTACAACTATTATAAATAATTAATGAAGAGTGAGTAAAGGGTAATTTAGTCAATAGAGATCTATTTTCCCACAATCTAGATGACTTAATGACTATTTTTAATATGTGTGCATTAACCTTAAACAACAGATATTTTAGAATGAAAGGAGTATTTTTTTTTTTTTACACCTTTAGAACTGCTTACCAGCACAAATCAAATTGGGCTGAAAACCATGTGAATCATCTTCTTTACGTAAAGTGTAATTTTTGGCCTTAGAAAACTAATTAACAACAACGTAAAAGTACAGGCATTACTCATAAGTACAACACTGATGGACAACATATTGGATATTTACCTAAATCTATTGAAGTATAATTAAGGATTTGAAATTGAAGAAGATGAATAAGATAAATTAGCATGTGATAAAATTATATTCAAGTACTGAAATTTTAAATAAGTAATCTACTAAATAATTTATTTGACAAATTTTATCATCGAAAAATATAATTTTTAATCACACATTTTTAAATTTTTAATTTTAGTTAATGATGGATTTGTCCAACAAGGAACTAGGCCTAGATAGGCTGAAAACCCACTTTAAGGTAAACAGCCCCCTCCCCACTCTATAAATATCCTATGAAGCACAAGACAAACTCTCTCTCTCTACTCTTTCTTTCTAAATACTTATATTTACTCTGAGTCACATACTGACTTAAGCATTGGAGTGGCAAAAGGGACTCCAAGTTCCACTCCTTTGCCTACTTGATTTGTGCAGGTGTTGTCTGGGACACAAGAAGACATCAGAGACCTGACGTTCCATTTGGTCTTTCCTTACGGACTTCCCTTATGGATATTCCTTCAGGTATTTCCTCTTGGGCTTTACTCCTAGACCTTTCCTTCCGGATCTTTCCTTCTGGCTTTCCTTCCGGACCTTTCCTTTCGGACCTTTCCTTAGGGGCTTTCCTTCCGGTCTTTCCTTACGGATTTCCTTCTGGGGTCCTCCCAAACTCTTACTCCCATAACACTTACATTCCCACTCATACCTACACCCTAATGTCCAGCCCTACATCACCTAAAGGAACTCACCCCATCACTTACTAAGTCCAGTCCATACTAGACCGACTCTGTCATTTGGTTTCATTGCCAGGAAGCGACTTCTTTCCCATTATTTTGTGAAGGATAGGTCAAGTATGGCCACTGGAATTCCTCTTAATAGTCTTAAAACCAAAATGATATCAATGACAGGCACTACAACACTGAAGAAGTCATCGCACATGAAATAGTCAACAAGTAAAGAGGGAATAGTCACCAATCCATAAGGAAGACGTTACCCAAAAGGAAGGGAGTAGTAGCCATGAGAGAGCAATCACTCAAAGGGAGTAATTTAAAACATTTAATCAATAAAATTTGTCTTCATGTTTAAACTTAACCTTCAAAGTGGATGAGACTATGAGTCCCTCCACTAATTGTTTGCTATGCAAGAATACTTCATTGAAAAGTACATAAAGCTAGTTGAGAATAAAGCTACAAAGCCAAAAGAAGGCTGTAATGTATAAAGATAAAGCTACAATTGAAGCTCCATGAGATAAAGCTACGGTTGAAGCTCCAAACAACAGTTCAAGCTCTAAAGACCGGGAACCCCACCTGACACAAGGCAAGTGAGTCTGAAATAGACAATAACTACGCCCCTCAAGAGGTCCAAAACTTCTCTATATTGGGAACCCTACCTGACACAAAGGAACGCGTTTGGAATGACAATAACTTCACTCCTAGAGGCTTACAACCTCTCTATGACCAGGAACCCAACCCGGTACAAAGAAATGCGTCTGGAATGTCAATAACTTCACTCCTAGAGGGTTAAGACCTCTTTATGACTGGGAACCTTACCCGGCACAAGCAAACACGTCTGGAATGATAATAACTTCACTCCATGAGTCCCAAAATCTCTCAAATTGGGGAACCCCACCAGGCACATTCAAGACGAGTCTGAAATGAACCAACTCAACTACCAAGGGGCATAAAACCTGAGCAGTAAAAAGTCACCCAAAGAGGAAGGGAGTAAACTCAAAACATTTAACCAATTAAACATATTTACCATCATAGTAGATGTGTTATTGTTTACTTTACAAGAATACTATATAAAGCCGTAATTAAATCTATAAGGCCGAAAGGAGGCTATAACATGTGAAAATAAGGTTACAACATAGTTACCAAATCCTAGGACTGCCGCCCAACGATGTAATGAAGACAAATGCAGCCAAAATCAGGCCATGTTAAGCCACATATAAATGGTATCATCATGCCATAATGAGGCTACATCCGTCATTTGTTAAAGATGAGGGTACAACCGGTCGTAAGATGCCATATCCATCAGATATCCATATGGAGAATATAGTAGGTCGTAAGGCCACCAGTCTTTTGGCCATAGGCCATTGCCTTACCTTTTGGCCTTAAGGCCTTTCCTTGAGTCAAGGCCATAAGGTCATCAGACTTCCGGCCATTAAGGCCTCATTTCCTTATGGCCAATATGGCCTCTTCTTCAGTCAGCCATCAAGGCCATCATTCAGTCGGCCGTTAAGGCCTCCTTATCTTTCGGCTTTAGAGCCTTTCCTTGAGTCAAGGCCATAAGGCCACATCCTTCAGTCATGGCCATAAGGTCGCCTTCTGTAGGCGGCCATTCAGGCCTCATCATCTTTCGGCCATTAAGGCCTCTTTATCCTATGACCCTAAGGCCACCTCCTTCAGTCGCGGCCATTAGGTCGCCTCCTTCAGTTGGCCATCTAGGCCTCATGATCTTCTAGCCGTGAAGGCCTCATTTCCTTATGGCAATTATGGCCTCTCCTTCAGTCGGCCATCTAGGCCTCATCATCTTTCGGCCATTAAGGCCTCCATATCTCTTGGCCATAAGGCCACATCCTTCAGTCACGGCCATAAGGCCGCCTCCTTTAGTCGGTCATCTAGGCCTCATCATCTTTCAACCATTAAAGCCTCCTTGTCCTATGACCCTAAGTCCACCTCCTTAATTTGTGGCCATTAGGCCGCCTCCTTCAGTCGCGGCCCTAAGGCCACCTTCTTTAGTCGGCCATCTAGGCCTCGTGATCTTCTAGCTGTTAAGGCCTCATTTTCTTATGGCCACCAGTCTTTCAGCCATAGGCCACTGCCTTACCTTTCGGCCTTAGGGCCTTTCCTTAGGTCAAGGCCATCAGACTTTCGACCACTAAGGCCTCATTTCCTTATGGCCAATATGGCCTCTTCTTTAGATGGCCATCATTCAGTCGGCCATTAAGGCCTCCTTATCTTTCGGCCTTAGGGCTTTTCCTTGAGTCAATGCCGCAAGGCCATCTTGGCTATAAAGCCACATCCTTCAATCGTGGCCATAAGGTCGCCTCCTTCATTCGGCCATCTAGGCCTCATCATTTTTCGGCCATTAAGTCCTCTTATCCT
>CANYLF011150261.1:0-13643 GCA_948193215.1 Bocquillonia castaneifolia
ATATTCATAATACAATTTTTACCAAACTCAATTTTAGGAATCTTATTCCTAATGCAATTTTTACCAAAGTCAATTTTTGGAATCCCAAACCTCTTAAAATGGAATGGGATTTCATTTCTCATTTCCTTAGTGCAACCAAACATAGCCTAAACAGCCTGTTTCTATTGAGGGTAAGGAAGGGGAATGGAGGGGAAGGTAGCCTTGTACCCTTGTTTAGGAAAATTATAAAGAAAGGTGAAGGGTAAGGAAGGGTAAGGAAGGGTAAGAAATGTCCACTTTTCTTACACTCCAAATTGGGGTGTAAAGAGGGGAAGGGAAGGGTAATAATTTTTATTTACTAATTATAACCCTTATAATATTTTATAATACCGAGATTATTCTTATAATTAAATATCAACTACTCTCTTTATTCTTTATTTTTTTTCTTCTCTATACTTTCTTATTTATTTTATTTTATTCTTATTTTAATGGTGTATATCCATTTGATTTGTTTTTATTTTATTTTTTAAAATTTTTTCTTTAATTTTTAGTTAATAAACCTCAGGCTATTTTAGTCATTTGTCCACATAACCTTCCTTTACTTTACACTTCTTCCTAATCAAGATACATATGTTACCCTTCATTTACCTTACCCTTCTCCCAAACAATGGAAGGCAAATATGTACACTTCCCCTTCCTTTCCCCGTTTTTACCTCTCCTTACTTTTCCTTTAATTACCCTTCACCTCACCCCAACCAAACAAGCTGTTACTATCGTGTTGGTTCAAGTGAACTTGCAATGGACATTGAATAAGGGGAATGTTAAAGTTCTTGAAAAGGTAGACGAGAACAAGGTGAGTTCCTTCAATGTCGGCCATGGACTTGAGTCATTAAAACCCCCTTGCTCTAAAAAGAGATTAGAAAGAGAGATTATGTGGGCACTGCGTCGTAATTATTGAAGAAACGAAAGAAAATTTTTTTCTTCCTTTCGGTTCTTTCAGTGCAATTATGTAGTATACACGTAATCCTCTGCCTATGTAAGAAGGAAACCATCCCATTCGAGAGAGAAAAAATATATAGAGAGAGAGGTAGGGAAAAATATTAGAGAGTTGAGTGATTATTTTCTCCTATTATAAAGAGATTTTTCAGTGTTTCTCCTTTATAAATAAAGAGGTTGTAACTCCTATTATTTTCTCTTAGTGAAATTTTTCTATCCTCGCCCGTTGTTTTTTACCCTAATTTGTTTAGGCTTTTTCACGTAAAATCTGTGTGTTTTATTATTTTATTATTCTTGATCTTTATTTTCTCATATTATTAGTTGTAGTCTTGCTCTATCCAGTCTGATTTTTTCAACAATTGGTATTAGAGCCTAACTTGGATGTGTCTATGTATGTGTGTGTTGTATGCTCTGTGGCTACCACTAAAGTGGATCCTCCACATCAAAATATAAATTAGATTATTATTCACCCTTGGAAGGTGTCAAGAGCCCGGTAAGGGTTTCAAAAGTTATCGTATTTTAGAAAACAAACTATACCATGAGAAAGAGAAAATTACGTTGAGTTTTCTGCTGTAACCCATTTTAGAAACAAACATCAGAATAGAATTTGATGAATAGTAAAATAGTACCTTTTGAATTCATTACATGATTAATGTTCATTTGTACTGTAAGGGGGTACTGTTCACAATACTGTAGCAAAGTACTGTTGATTTTATCCTGTAGCGGGTGTACTGTTCACAATTATTGTAGTCGAGTACTATTCATGGTCCTGTTAACGTGAAATAGTGGGATCTATTTTTTACTCAGAAATTTTATGATAAAAGTAATGCCAGCAAAATTTAAGATTGAAAAGTTCAACGGGAGAAATTTTTAACTGTGAAAATTAAAGATAAAGGCTATCTTGAGAAAAGATAGTTGTCCCGCGGTGATTAGTGAAAGGCCGCAAGAAATCACGGATGATAATAAGTGGAATGAGATGGATGTGAATGCTATTGCAAACCTTCATTTGGCACTTGCAGATGGGATCTTGTCCAGCATAGAAGAAAAAGAGACTGCAAAGGAGATATGGGACCACCTCATCAAACTATACGATGCCAAGTCATTACATAATAAAGTTTTCCTTATGAGAAAACTTTACACTTTGAGAATGTCAGAACCTACTTGAGTGACAGAGCACCTTAATGTCTTGAATACTCTATTTTCTCAGCTCACATCTTTGGTCTTTGATGATATAGCAGCCGCTATTCTTGAATAAGAAAATGGGTGAAAGTACAAGGAGGACAAGCAAGCAGCTTCACAACAAGTGGAAGCCTTGACGGGGATGAGAGGGAGATCAGCAGAACGTGGCTCAAATGGGAGTCACAATCATGGTAGGTCAAAATCAAGAAGTAAGAAGAATTTTAAATGCTACCATTATGGTAGGAAAGGTCCTTGAAAAGGGATTGTTGGAGTCTGAAGAATTCGAATCCTCAAGGGAATGTGGCATGCCCTTCAGATGATGGAAATGTATTGTGCTGTGAAGCAGCAATATCAGCGAAGAGCAGAAAGAAATTTACTGGTGTATGGCTTCTTGACTCAGGAGATAAGTTAAGCAACTTATCATATGACCTCTCGAAGAGAATGGTTCCATCATTATGAACCTATCTTAGGAGGATCTATGTATAGTTGTGAAGATAATGCTTTAAAGATCATAGGCATCGGAACCATCAGGTTGAAGATGCAAGACAGTAAAGTCTGCACTATTCAAGGAGTGCGACATGTGGAGGGCTTGAAGAAGAATTTGTTATCTATGGGATAGCTGGATGATCTTAATTGTATTATCAAAGTTCAGAAAGGAATGAATATTAGTCGAGGAGTGCTTGTAATTATGAAATGAGAAAAGATTGTTGTAAACTTGTATATGTTTATGGGAGAAACTGTGCAAGAAGTAGAAGCATTTGTTGCTTCAAGTAGTTCAAGTGAGAGATCTACAATGGTGTGGCATCAAAATCTTGGACATATGTCTGAAACAAGGCATGAAAGTTCTTACTGACAAAAATCTACTTCCGGGTCTTACAAAGGTGACACTACCTTTTTTTGAGCACTGCATAACAAGTAAGTAGCATCGTCTAAATTTTAACACATCCAATTCTAGAAGCAAGACAATTTTAGAATTGGTTCACTCTGATGTATGGTAAGCACCGGTTTCATCACTTGGAGGAGTGAAGTACTTTGTGTCCTTCATCGATGATTACTCCTGGAGATGTTGGGTGTACCCTATCAAGAGTAAGGTAGATGTGTTTGCAATTTTCAAAACTTACAAAGCTCGGGTTGAACTTATTTCAGGCAATAAGATCAAGCGTTTAAGGTAAGATAATGGAGGAGAGTACACTGGTAATGAATTTGATAGCTTTTATAAGCAAGAAGGCATCAAGAGACAGTTCACTACGACATACACTCCTCAACAAAATGGAGTAGTAGAGCGAATGAATAGAACTCTATTAGAAAGAACAAGAGCAATGTTGGGAGCTGTGGGCTTGGATAAGGCATTCTAGGTAGAAGTAGTCAACACAACCTATTATGTGATTAACCGGCCTCCATATATAGCAATTAATCTAAAGACACTGATGGAGATGTGGACTGAGAGGCCAGTTGATTATTCAAACCTCCATATATTTGGAAGTTATGTGTACGTGATGTACAATACCCAAGAAACTACAAAGTTGGATCCAAAATCCAGGAAGTATTTATTCTTGGGATATGCTGATAGTGTAAAGGGCAATCGCTTGTGGGATCCTACTGTCCACAAGGTTATAGTCAGCAAGGATGTAATCTTCATAGAAGATAAATTGAAAGGAGAAGATGATAGCACTTCAAAAGAAAGTTTAGGGACTACAACTATATAGGAGGAAAGGAAGTTTGTAGAAAAAGATTCTTCTGAAGCAGCACCAGAGCATGAAGAGGAAGAACCAACCAAGTTTGAAAAGGAAGAGCCAATTGAGTTTGAAGAGCCAAAACTTGGAAAGGGAAAAAGAGCAAAATTTATACCACCGTGGCATAAAGATTATGTTATGGGCAGTAATGTTGCATACTGTCTTCTAACATAGGAATGGGAGCCATCAACTCTTCAAGAAGCAATGAGCAGTTCAGATGCACCTCAGTGGTTGGCAGCAATGCAAGAAGAAATGGAAGCTCTGCATAAGAACAAGACTTGGAAGCTTGTGCCACTACCATAAGGAAGATAGGCTATTGGCAACAAATGGGTCTATAAGATTAAAAGAAATAGTGATGATCAAATAGAGTGGTTTTGTGCAAGATTGGTGGTAAAAAGGATATGCTCAGAAAGAGGGGATTGATTTTAATGAAATATTTTTCCCTGTGGTTCGACTGATAATAGTTTGAGTAGTCTTGGGAATGTGTGCCACATTTGACTTACATCTAGAGTAGCTAGATGTGAAAAAATAGCTTTTCTTCATGGAGATCTTGAAGAAAAAATTTATATGCTCCAGCCAGAAGGTTTTGAAGAAAAAGGAAAGCAAAACTTGATTTGCAGGTTGAACAAATCTCTATAAAGTCTAAAGCAGGTGCCGAGGTGTTGCTATAAGAGATTTAATTCCTCCATCATGAGCCTTGGATACAAAGACTTAATGCAAACCCTTGTGCATATTTCAAGAGGTTTGGTAGAAGTGATTTCATTATCTTGTTGTTGTATGTAGATGACATATTGGTAGAGGGCCCCAACAAAGATCATATTAAAGAATTGAAGGTGCAACAAAGATCATATTGGTAGCGGGCCCCAACAAAGATCATATTACTGTCGTCTTGCTCTATCCGGTCTAATTTTCTCAACAGATCAAGTCGAAGTATTTTGCCTGTAGAATGGGAAATAGCAAGTAAAGGCCGGATAAAAGGTTTTGATCAGTTCATTTTGTTGCACAAAGTACTGGGTGTGCATTATCTATAGACTATTACTTGTACCGAGTTTGATACATGTTTTGCGAGAATTCTAGTACAGCTAAACTGTTGCACGGTCATTATTGTATTGGTTCTTCTTACCTGCTATGTACAATAATCAATTGCCTTTTGTAAATTCTTTTTCCTTTTCTTTTGGTTGAATTTGTATTGGACATAAAGTTTCATATGAATTTAGTGAGCAGTTGGATAAATAGATTTGATTTTAAAATCCATTGAATTTGAAATTTGGTTTCCAAATTCCATGAAATATAGATTGATCAAAAGAATTTCAAATCTTTCACTTAAAAAAAAAAAGAATTTCAAATCATGGATGTCAAATTAATTGCTTGGATAACTTTTTTCTTTTTAGGAACTTGGATAATTAGTGTGCGTGTGTATCAAGGAAGATTAGTACATATATTTAAATTAACATGATTAGATATTTTTTTATTCATAAACTTTTAAATTGTTTATATTTCTTTTAATTTGCTTTTTTACTTTTAATTAATAAAATAATCTTGTAATCCATCAAATTAAAATAAAAATTAGAAAAAGTTAAAAGAAAATAATTGTAATTCTTTTACTCAATGGCTTAAAGATAAAAAAAAAAGCATCAACTTTAATGCCTTTTCAAAATTAATCATGAGATTTTAGTTTTTATAATTTAACACATGATCTTTCTAATAATTGCAATTCCAATCATCGATTGAAAATCCACCAAATAATGTGGCAACTGGATCCTGACAAATCTATCCATGTAGGCGCTATTAACATATCTAAGTTAGATCCAACTTCTTCACAATTAAAGCAAGAAGAAGATCTTTTGGAGTAATAAGATTGACTTCATTATGAGAGATAAGGATGTACAAGATCCTTTTATTTAATCATTGGGTGATATATGGCAGGCTTCCGAAAGTGCACGCGGTATATCGTAGTAATAAACTCGGAGTACGAGGTCGAATCCACAGGGACAATCGTTTAACTATTTTTCAATCAAGTTCACGAAAAAGTAAAACAATTAAAGTAAAATGAATACCCTTGATTTGATTTTGAAATACTTTTAAAAACTAAATTAATAAGAAAATAAATGCAAACAAATAAATTAACAATTAAAAGCAATTGAATTCAACTAACAAACACAATAAAACAAATACTAGAGATCAGGATTTCATCTAAAGGGGTAACTCGATTATCAATCAAATTCATTTAAGTAAGACTTTTCGAAAGTATTTTAATCCTCCGTCGAGGCAGAAAAATGTATTCAACTAAATTAAATTGCTAATCCGTCGATGCAATTCTAAGAATTAATTGAACCCATTAAGCGAATCTTTAAATCAAGTTTAGGTTAATTGTCGTGTCCGTATTAATGTCTAAACAAGCTCAATTCCCAAATCCGGTTTATAACAATCTGTTGATTCAATTATAAATCCTATAAACATAGACCTAGGTGATCAATCAAGAAATATGTCATGAAGCTCTTGAAAATCTAATTAAATTAAAAAAAAACAAGAAAAACTATTATTGAAATAGTAAATCAATTGTTGATAATCAAACTACCCGCTACTAGATTACATCCATCTCTCTAGTGGGGAATTTAATTCCAAAACATAATAAAAACTAACCAACCAACAAACAATAACAACAAACATAAACATAATTAAAAGATAGATAGAATCAAGGAAATGAAAACTTACTTTTCAAAGGTGAAATAAAGCTTTAATCTCCTTCAATCCTTGCAAACCAATCTTGAATCCTTGAGCAATGGTGTTTTTCTAAGTGTTTCTAATGTTTTGTAAGCAAAATAAAACCAACCAAAGTTTTAGCTAATGTTTATGAGGGTTGTATATATGGTGTTCCTCTAAAAATACCCTAAAAACCACTAAAAATTGCGTTTTTAGAAAGTTGGCAGGCTGGGCATCCGCTGCCGGCCTGGTGCCAGCTAGAAGTGGGCCAAGAGTGCAATCTCAGAAGTCATCTGGCCAGGTGCTGGCCAAAATTTTAGCCTAACTTGCAAGAGGCATATCTTCATCGTTCGAACTCCAAATTGAGAAATTCTTGAGCCTAAACTCAAGTTCAAGATGCCCACTGTAATTTATATGTTTTGAGCTTTCAGTAATTAGATCTTCTCCCTTGACATGTAAGTGTTACATCCGATACAGCTTTCAAAGCACTTCCCGGAGTTTAATTTGCATCTCCTTTGTTCTAGAACAAATTGTGATGATTCTTGTTGTAAATGAAAGTAAATTCAATAACCTTATGATTTGGAGCTTTTCAACTCAGAACTCATTCCACATCCAAAGCTCCATGCTCTCAAAGTTGGCCGATTCGCGAAACCACAAACTTGCTCCTTTAAGCTTTAAACCTCAAGTGTTGCCTTAGCTTCTAACCCCTCAAACCACCATACCTACAATGATTTCACACCAAAACAAGTATAAATCACCTTTGAAAACATAAGAACCATGAGTAAATTAGATTGACACTTGTATGATGCAAAAACACGAGAATTGCACGATTTATACTCTAAATGAACTCAAATTCCCCTAATCTTGTAAGTTAACAATAATTAATAAATATAGATGCTAAAACCACTCAAATGTGTAAGAAATTGAATTAAAATCCAATAAAATATATAGAATAATAACCGGTTATCAAATTCCCCCACACTTGAGCTTTTGCTTGTCCTCAAGCAAATTGAATCAACACTTAAAATCATTGAATCAATGCATACTTCCAAGAAAAAAAATCATTACCCATTTTCAACCAATTCTTAAAAAAATTCAATGAGAAGTAAAGCTATTGGAACAACTTCCTAAACCCATTCCCCCACACTTGAACTTTTGCTTGTCCTCAAGCATATTAAATCAAAACTTATAATCATTGAATTAAGCTCAAAACCATTACAAAATAAGCTCTTATTATAATAAAAATTACCTTATCCAAAATATTGTAAATAACTCAAAATCAAAGGTAATGTTAAAATTTAAGCTTTCTAAAACCAAATCCAAGTGAAACCAATTAATTTGCAATTTCAATTCAACACCTCACAATAACTCTAGTGTTTAGGGGTAAAAGTGTATGCACTCAACAATCATTGCAAGGAAGAAATTCAAGCATAAGCTTGCCCCTTAATCAAGAGTCTTCCACTAAAATTATTGAAAATATAAATCAAATTTTCTTCAATTGGTTGTAATGGGGTTTAGGAATGGGAATGGTAGGATTTAGAAAAGAAAGGAAAAGAAATTCGAGTAAGAAGTGCATCAACTCAAAAAGATAACTGGTGAAGTATCAAAATTCAATGCAAAACATGAGTGATTCCAAAGATATATCTTTCAAATCCTTTATTGCCAAAACTTTATTATGCTCACTTTCCACTCAAGTTCTTTTAAACTTAGCTTTTCAATTCAAATCTTTTCATTTTTTTCCACTTGAGCGCATTAAAAAAATTTCAACACCTTTGGCAATTAATTCAAGGAATACTCAACTCAAATGCTCACTTCACAAATCAAATCAACACATAAAAGTTATAGAAAATGCACTTAAGGGTTTGAACAAGGGAAGATGGAAGAATGGCTCAATTTAGCTCATAAATTTGTGGCAAATTAATCAAACAAGAAAAAGGAATTAAGGCTCAAACTTAGCTTACTAATGGTAAATAAGGTGGTATATTTGGCCAAGAGTTAACCTAAATTGCCCTTATCACTTTCATATTTCCAATAAATCATATGGATTTCAAATGCATACCAAGGCAAGTTCTAATGATTTCTTACAAAGCAAGATACTCTCAACAAGAAAAATAGGAGCAAGCACAAGATATATGCTCAATTTAGCTCAAAAGCTCACAAGGATAAGTACTACGTTGAGAATCCACTATTCAATCGAAACTCACTAAACAATCAATCTCACTAAAACTTGAAAATAGAAAGCTAAAAAATTAATACTAACTTTAATCAAGCAATCATCCAAAACTTTGAACAAAGCAATATTATCAAATTCAAGTATAATTTGCAACAATTTTGAACAATTAACTCAATTAAAATAAGTATCAACTTAACATGCTTAATCAAAAATATAAAGCAAAACAAAAGACAATTAAGCATAAGTAAATTTGAAAAATTTAACCACAAAAATTAGAAGTAGCCAATAATTCCCTCCCCCACGCTTGAATGAAATATTGGCTTCAATAACAAAACTTAAAGGTAAAGGGGTAAGGAAACTTCCCTGAGCAAAAGCCGCATCAAATCACCGAACCAAGAGTCGGTGTCCAAGAAAAGAAAACCTAAAAACAAAACAAAACACCACAAAAGAAAATTAAGAAAATCCTAGAAATTGAAAACAATGAAAAATAAAATAAAAACATTGGGTTGCCTCCTAACAAGCGCTTAATTTAATGTCTTTAGCTAGAAGTACTTTCCTTTTTTTTAATGATAAAACCAAACATGTTGAAGCATTCTTGTAAGCATCTTCTATTGCTTCTCCCTTGTAGGCTCCCTTATGCCTAGATAGTAAAGAGCATATTCCACAAAAACAATCTTTGGATAAATGATGACTTCAAGAATGTATGCTTCTTCTTATGGGTTCTCAGATAATATACTCTTTATCATAAGATCCTAATAGATGATGGTGATAGGTGGAGGTACATATACTTCATCACTTGAATCCTTAACACCAATTTCATTTTTGTCGCCCTCATCCTTAAGAATTTCACAAGTTTCCTCATGAACATGAAAATTGGATTCTTGTAAATCCTCCTCCTTGTCTATATCTTGAAATCGATGTTGAGCTTCAAAGACTTCCTCATCATCCTCTTCCATAGGCTAAATGTATTCTTCATTACACCCCTCAAAGTTGCAAAGGCAAACCAACTTTCTTAAATGGCCCTCTTGATGCTCATAACTTTGATTATCCAAAGAAAGTTGTTGATCAATGGCATTCAAAGTTTGAGTCATTTATTCGAGCTGGGCATTTAACTTCTCACTGACTGCGAGTTGGTCAGCCATGAATTTAAGAAAAGTGTCCTCAAAATTTGACTTGAGTGGTTGTTGAGGTGATATTAAAGGTTGAGGTTGAAGAATTGGCATTTGTTGATATCCATATTCTTCATCCACGTGCTCCAAGAATGCATTGCCATCAATGTTTACAATTTCTTTTTGTTCATTGAATGCCCATCTTGTTTCATCTTCATATTTATCAAACATTTGAGTGGACTCTTCAATTGATTCCATTTTTTAGGCATATTCTTGGTTTGATCGAAGTAGAAAACTTCTCAATTTATCAAAAGAAGAATATTCTTCTTGGACTTGATTGTAGCAATTACCATATAGATATTCATCCTTATGTCCCCAAGAAGAAGAATATTGCTCACCTAAATAATGATTAGACAGGGGTTGAGGTGGTGGAGGTGCATATTTGATTCACTCCAATGGTGATTTCCTCTACACCGATTGCACTCCTAAAAAGAAAATTGAGGATAATTAAATTGTGCATATCCATCATCATATAAGGAATCTTGTGCATTATAGTTCAAAAATTGGTTCGAATATTCATCATGATAATTCATAATAAATCACGAACAACATAACACATAATTTTTTTATTTTATTTTTACCAAACGAACAAACACAACAACTTAACAAAACAAACAACACATAAACAAATAAAAATGTAATAGAAAAAAATTAATAAAAAAATCACCAAACATAAAATTAATCAACAATGAAATAACAAAACAAAAATAATACACAACAAAGATTTCACATGCACAATACGAAAACTTAACAAAAGAAAAAAAATTAAGCAGACAAAAATAAACTAAAAACAACACAAAACAATTGACAAACAAAAAAAACGTAATCAAAAAATAATTAATTATGTTGTCCCCGACAACGGCGCTAAAAATTTGACAGGCTCCTGCAAGTGCATGGGGTCTATCGTAGTAATAAACTCAAAGTACAAGGTAGAATCCACATGGACAATCATTTAACTATTTTTTGATCAAGTTCACAAACAAGTAAAACAATTAAAGTAAAATGAATAACCTTGATTTGATTTTGAAATATTTTTAAAAACTAAATTAACAAGAAAATAAATGCAAATAAATAAATTGACAATTAAAAGCAATTTAATTCAACAAACAAACACAATAAAACAAATACTAAAGATCAGAATTTCATCTAGATGGGTAACTCGATTATCAATCAAATTCATTTAAGCAAGACTTTTCGAAAGAATTTAATCTTTCGTCGAGGTAGAAAAATGTATTCAACTAAACTAAATTGCTAATCTGTCGATGCAATTCCATGAATAAATTTCTGAATGTGTTTTTAGAAAAGGTTTTAAAGGGTTTGAATTGGACTTGAAGATTTTTATTGTTCTTAAAATGATTTTGATTGGTTTTGAAGTGGTTATGAACTTAAAATGAGTTTCTAAGCCAAGTTCTAATGTTTTGGGCCTCGATTCGGAGTTTAGGCTTTGAATCAGTGAGGTTCAGGGCATAGAAACAAGCCAAATAATCACAAAATGGGTTGGGCAAGGTTGGAATTAGGCATGCTCCTCATCCTAGAGGTGTGCACCTCTAGGATGAGGTGTGTGCCTCATCCATGAGCAGTGCACCTTAAGGAAGAGATGCATGCCTCAAGCTTGAGGCGTGCATCTCTGGCTCAGCGCAAAAATGAAGAACAAAGTCCCGAATGAAGAATTTAGGCTCAAAACAAGCGCAGTTCCTATTTTCTGAAGCCCAAACCCAATGCAATTTACTTGATAGTCATTCAAATCCATTTTGAAACAGATTCACCTTCCTAAAACACTAAAAATCAGAATTAAATGGTGATTTGAAGATTTTTGAAAAGTCTTGATTTGATTTTTGAAAATTAAGGAAACTTGAATATAAATGATTTGTCTTGATAATCAAGCAAAATCAACATATTTAATTGGCCTAAATATGGAAAGGAACTCTCCAGAATCTCATAAAAAAGACCAAATTGACCCTAGCCAACACTATAAATAGGGGTCTTCCCCCTACACTTTTCTTCACTCCGAATTCACAGAATTCAATCAATAACTCCTAGAGAACACTTTTCTCTAGAGTTCTTAGGTTTTTAGGATCTTCAGAGCCTGCTCTCGAGCTAAGCTCTAACGAATTTGGAGGTTAGATCTCCTAAGAACACTAGATATCCAATTTTAGTTGTTTTTAGAAGATCTAACTAATCTTTTCAACTTTATGACTTAGAGCTTATGACATAATGTAAATAATAAGAAACACAAGCTTTTAAATTAAGGCAATTTGATTATTTCTTATAAATAAGTGTAAATAGAAAGCCATATGTTAAAGGCTAATAATTGGACATAATAAAAGCAAGCACAAAATACAAATTTTGCCATTTGTTTTCCATGTAAATAAAAGGAAGTACAAGGCCAAAAGGTTAACGGTAATTCACTATTCCTCATTATGGTATTTTGCTTCAACTTGATGTGTAAATTTATTTTTAAATTCTCACAAACAAAATTTTAAAGAAATTTGAATCCATTTTTTATTTTTGGAAATAATAACCAAATAAAAATTATATCTTCCTTTACCAAAAGGTCATTTGCCTTTGGCATACATATCAACATGAGAATTAGAATATACGGTTACATTCTTCATCTTTACACAAAAAATTAAAGATATATTTCAATAGAGCGATGCAATAAAAATTCAGAAAGAAAGAGAGATTCTTAATTACAACTTTCATAATTTTTTTTTCTTACGTACTTTCTAATCACCTTTTTTATATAATTCTTCAATCACATTTTTTAAAAGTGAATGCAACTTATTATTATCCGCCAGAAAGTATAATTTTTGTATTTTAAAATTTTCATGTTGTTTCAGTTTTTTAGTCTGAAATATAATTCGGTTTAATCATCGTTATCGGATACTAATTATATTGTTGACCTTCCTAAAAAAAGCTACTTACAATAAAAGAATATACATTAAAGAAAAATATTCACTCCAACTTAACCTAAAAAATGTTTTTAGATCATTTGAGGTTACTGTTAAATATCTGACAACTCCAGCAAGTGTATGGAATAGTTATAGTAATAACTCGGAATACGAGGTCGATCAACAGGGACAATAATATAAAAATTCTATTTTTGATTAAAAGAACAATATGCGGAAAATTAAAACACAAACCCTTGATTGGTTTTGTAATCTTTTTAAGACTAAATTAACTTAATCAATTTCAAGCAAGAAAGAAATAACAGCTTAATAAAAATTAATTCAATAGATAAATTCAATAAAATAAGTACTAGAGTTCGGGATTTTGTCTAAGGGGTGTAAGTTAATTATCGATATAATTCAATTAAGCAGGTTTTTGCAAAAATATTTTAATCCTCTATCGAGGTAGAAAAACATATTTGATTGAATTGACTATGCTACTTTTTCAATGCACACCAATTAAAACAATCAAATTCATTAAGCAAATCCTTAATTCAGGTTTAGGTTAATTGCCGTTTCCGTATTAACATCTAAATGAGTTCAATTTCCAAATCCGGTTTAATTCAATCCATCATTTGAACAATAAACTCAATAAACATACATTCAAGGTGGCCAATCAATAAAATATGTTAAAAATAGCTCTTGGAAATTAAATTAATTGAATAAAAATAAGAAAAACTAAAATTAATTAGTTAATCACATGTTGATAATTATACTACTAGAAATTGGTCTTTTAGTGACCAATTTTCTGCGAAAGGACCTT
>CANYLF011150277.1:0-11330 GCA_948193215.1 Bocquillonia castaneifolia
CCTCCTCCTTCAGTTCTTCCTCCTCCTAGCTACTGATGACACTTTCTCAAGCTCTTTCTTTTACCCTCTGCTAGCAGCTATCTGATGATAATAATAAGTCCATCTCATGCTATCTTTCACTATCAAACATTTACATAAAAACAAAAAAAAAAGGCGGAGAAAAGAGAGGATAGGATGTGAGGAAAAAAAAATAAAAACGTGGCGGATAAAAACATCAACAAGGTGCAGCTATCCAGCCGCTTGATCCTGTACGTCTCCTGATAATGAGCTAAAGCAGTTTGCTGCTGGTCAGAGCTTAATGCTTGATGATCAAACACAAAAGATGGTACCCCCTTCATATCAGAGAACAACTGGCAGAATATCAAATTCTATATCCCTGCTTATCTTCCTATATCATGTCATAGCCAGGTGCAAAAAGTTTAGTCCCATTTGCCTTTTCACGTGATCAGGAATAAGCTTGTTAACAAGCTCAGGAGAAGCACCATTCAACTGCGACCAATCAATGAAATATTGCGAGTGTTAGAAACTTATAGTATTTAATAGAACGAAATGTAGCATGCCACAAGACTATGAAACAATAAATCACTTTTAGTAATGAAAATTCACTTGACAAACTAGAAGGTGGAAGAAATATAATTCAGGTAGTTTTTTTACATACTTCCTGTTTGAAATTGAAGAGTGGAGGCAAAGGCCGACCATTTGGTAGACGAGCATTTGGTTCTCGGAGTTCATCAAAGAAAGAATGTGCACATGCTTCTAGCTGTGATCAAAAGCAGATTCTTCGTCAGCGACAGGCACTTGATAATCCCATATTATAAGGGAAAAATTGAACATAAAAAATGCAAAAAAAAAAGGGGAAAGGAATGAGGTGCTGGGCAGAGGTAGGTACATCTGCAAGGGAAAAAATGGAGAAAACAAAGAAACTTTAACTTACTGCTGTGCATCGTAGACTTGGTGAATATTGCAGCAATCGTGATGCAAGATCAATTGCTTCTGGAGGCATCCTTTTGTGGAATACCTATATCAGTAATTAATCACATGAATGAGAATCTACTTGTAAATAATGTTAGGCTCTACTTGAACAAATCATAAAAATTCAACCTCTAAGAAACTTAACATCCCACATCATCAAATGTGCACAAGAAATGCAAGCAAGGGAGAAAATAGAAAGGGCTGAAAGACACAATTGTTGCAGAAAGACGCTAGCAAGTGCAAAAACACAAACCTTGTGCCATGGGTGTGCCTTTATCTGTGGAAACCTAAAATCAGTATAATTTGGGTTCATACAGCGAATTTCCTCTCGAGTTGGGGTGCCAAGGACCTGCAATGCAGTGCATTAGAAAATATTGTGATTGTATAAATGATGCCAGTTCAAGCATGCATCAATGAGCAACATATACCTTGATAATCTCTACAAGTTGGTCCACTGCATTTTCTCCAGGAAATAGCGGCTGCAAAGAATGTTAAATGGATTACTCTCCACATAATATAGACTACAAAGCATAATCATTACTAGATATATTCTCCAAGCAATCTTAAAATGTTATGGAGAGAGAACCTGTCCCAGAAGAAGCTCAGCAAGGACACAACCTGCAGACCATATATCAATCGAGGTTGTGTATTCTGTAGCACCAAAGATAAGCTCTGGAGCCCGATAGAACCGAGAACAGATGTACGATATGTTGGCTTCACCTTTGATCTGATCACAAGTTCACACAGTCAATACCCGCAACATGTCATGGAAATAGGAGGCAACAATTGCCAGACACATCAACTAGCAGATAAACTTTAATTCCATTCTGGATTCTTAAAATTAAAAGCATAGCAATTGGGGTTATGGAATTTCAGTTAATGGGGGGTAGTATGGGATCCATGGTAGGTGAGAAGACAAGACTAAATTTTATTCTGGATAAATAATCAATTGGAAGAGAAACTTGAATTCAATTAAGGACAAAAAGAATGCTGCAGTGCAGTTATTTCAAAGATAAACGAACACATCTGGGAATTTAAATTGCAAGGGTACATCGAGATTAGTTGAATATGGCTACCAAGCTTAAACTAACATTAAGAGAATAGCCGATACCTCCATCCAGAGATCTCACATGTCAAAGGCTAATGTTCCAGGTGGTAGAGCTGGTGAAACCAAGTGATGAAAAAAGTCTAAGATCACTGTGGCAGTTGTCAGACCTATACTATTTGCTGCGATTGTCACATTAATCTTACAGCGGTATTCATCAAGCATTTGACGAAATATAGTACAGCAAGACATCAATTTTAAACCTTCAGGAGCTTTTACACAAGAAAAAAGAGGATATGACTGATATATAATTAATATAATCTAGTCAGTCCCTTAATACTGAGAACCAGGTTTATATCCTAAAGATGCTTGCATTAGCATGTATCAAATTTACTTCAAATTCACAGCTGCATAGGAGAAGATAAAGATACCGAATAAGGAGAAGTCAAACATACCAGCACTTTGGCACTACCAAAATCGCACAGCTTAACCTGATGTGTAAGTGGATCAACCTGCAGATAATCAAAAATGATTTCACATATTATTAGAAGGAAAAGAGAAGAAAGGAAGAATACAGAGCTACAACCCTTCATGTAATTAATAGGAGTGGAAGTTTACCAAAATATTCTGAGGCTTCAAATCCCGATGGCAAACTCCAGGAACAGCGTGGATATATGCCAATCCCCTAAATATCTGTAAGAAGTTCCATAGTTAATAACTTAATATCAGAAAGGATGAAAACTGTATGAATCCACATTACGCAAAAACATTTATTAGACCTGGTACATATAAAGCTTCACATAAACTAATGGCATAGGTTGTTTTGCATTGCTGTAATGCTTCAAAACACGATACATGCTCTCTGGTACATATTCCATGACCAAGTTCAGAAAGAGTTCATTGTTATTTGTTGTTGAGAAGAAGCAATGCTTCAAAGAAATCACGTTAGGATGATCCATCACACGCATTAGCTGCAGTTCACGATTCTTATATCTTTTGTCCTGCAAAACCTTCTTTATCGCCACTGTCTCCCCAGTTTCCAAACATTTTGCCTGAAAGAGAAGAATTTAGCTTTAATAGTGGATATTAAATCATTAATATATTATAACAGATGATAATACAACTACATACCTGGAAAACTATACCGAATGACCCAGTCCCCACAACACGCTCTGCCATGTAACTGATAGTCTACAAGAAGCAAAGCATCAACAAAACAACTTTAATCGGCTGAAAGTTTCCAAATTCATTAACCTCTTGTTTCTCAGCAGAATTAACAAGAGAAAAACAAGAAAGTTGTTCAGGAGAATGATTACCTGCTTAGGTTCTCCATTTTTACCTCCTATAGTAGTGGAAATGATGTGACCAGTGACCGGATCGTTACTGTCAACAACACGAGCAGCCATTTCCTGCAAAACAGGTTCAGATTTACAACATTCAAACAGCATAAACAAAGCAAGGCAGCAAATTAGCATAAAGAGAAGATGATCAAAAAAGAGGAATCCAACCAAGAAAGGTACTACAAATAAAAATCACCAAACTTCTATCAATGATGCTAAATAGCTATCACAAAAAAATAGTAAGAAATTATCTACATACATAATCCAACCCAAGTCGGAAATGAGATCGAGCTGTTTTTTATTAAAAAAATCAGTATTAAAAAAGCAACCTTCCTTCGAGTCTCAAAGCAGAGATCATGCTTTGCACCTAACAGCTTAAGAAGCTGTGTGATTTTTTTTTCCAAAAAAAAAAAGCTGGTTTGGGAAAGACAGATCTTAGATGGAGAGAAGAATGAAGCCAGGAAATTCAAGGTATAAAAGATTATGCTAGAGCAAAAACAAGCTAAGATCGCTGATTTTAAAGAAAAGAAAGGGAATGTTTGGGAAACAGAATAACAAAACAACCCAGAACCTAAAAATCCTGGGCATCAGCACATAACAAGATCAAAACTTTAACAAAATTAACAAAACCCAAAACAAACACAAGTAAAGAAATGCCAAGCTTTTAGAAAATGCAAAACAAAACTAAAAAAAAAATCAAGAGATCAAAAAGAAAGGAGAGAAATAGAGAGAGAAAATACCTTATCATCAGCCATGGCTTAGAAACAAAGACAGATAAATAATTTTTTTTTTTTTAAATAAAGGGTTTTTCTGGTAGGTACTGCTTAAACAAAAAGAGGGAAGCTAGAGAAGATGACGATCATGTTGATTAATGTTCATGAAGGAAAAGAAAGACGAGAAGAAAGAGTGAAAGATTAGAAGAAGAAGAAAAAAAGAAGAAAAAAAAATTAGAAGACAGACAACTACAATAACAACAACAACAACATCAACACCAAGCCCATGTGATTACAGCTCTTCTTCCTTCTCTCTGCTCTCTTTCCTTTCTTTTTCTTCTTTCTCTCTCCCCTTCTCCCTTTCTTTTTCTTCGGTTTTGGTCTTCTGTTTCTTTCTTTCCTTTCTACTTTCCGTTCTTTTGTTTCCTTGTTCTTTTACTATATTAGCCTTCCTTTTTCCCCCTTTTTACTTTTTTAGGTTTTGAAATAGTCCGTCCGTTTCTTCTTCTACCTTTACCGACGTCGTCAAAATTATTGCGCTTTGACGACAAATCTCTATTGCATCGTTTGCCTGTTTGTTTTTGTTCCTTTTACTTTTTTCTGTTTCTTGCCGTTACCGTTTGCCTATCATTATTTTCACTCTTTTTCTTTTCTTTTTTTTTTTTTTTGTCTTTTTCTTTAATCTCATCTTTTTGTAGTTCATGAAATTTTCATTGAACCATTTCAAGGAGTATAATTTTCTTACACTATGAAAAAAAATTAATCTCTATGATAAAATAATAGTTTTGTTTTTGAAGAAAAAAAATTATATTCATACTAGTTTTAAAAATTGCATATAAAGTAAATTTCAACTTAATGAGTTTGGATTTATTAGTATTTTAATTACTAATAAAATTTTATGATATTTACAATAATGTACGTTATGAGTGATTTTTCCTTTTGAAAATAATTAGAATTTAATTAGAATCTTCATGTTTTTTATAATTTAAATTAAATAATTTTTTAATTCTCTAAATTTATAGTTTTATGTGCATCATTTTATAGGAGATATTCATCTTTGATAAAGTTTTTAATATACTTAAAAAGGTATATTTGTGTTATTTTTACAAACTAAACAAGTTAATCACTTCAGACAAAAAATTTATTTTGGACAAGAGATATATTTGATCTAAATTTATAATTATAAAAATTTAAATATATGCTTTATTAAATAATCATTTAAATATATTATAGATTAATTTCAATACTCATGATTACTATAAATCTACATAGTTTTGAGATTAAAAAAATATAAATCCATCTTTTAAATGTTTTCATTCAAATATAGCATCAAAATATTGAGTTTTGAAATGAAGCAATTGTTTGGTAGCATTATATTTTATTTTAATTTAATAGACATAATAAAAGAAAAGGAAGAAGAAAATGGAGGAAATGAATAGTGGGAAGGAGGGGAAAAAAAGGAATAGTGCTAAACGGGGGGTGGGGGAGAATGTGAGAGTGAGACACAGCACGCACAACTCAGTGGTCCAACAGCAACTTCATATAGGTGCCAGCTTGCCCCCCTTTTGTGATAAGGTTTGGAGATCTATCCAATTTTATCTGGCCTTCTTTGCTAGTAATTCCCATTTATTTTTTTATATTGCCAATATTGGATTATTTCTTATCACATTTAATATTAATTGCCACTTTATTATTGATTATCTCTAATCATAATTATACAATGCATGCTAAAGTTTATGTAAACAAATATATATATTAGGAGAAAAGTATAATGGACTCACAAAGACCTCATCATTAGCACAATTTTTTTATTAAAAAAAACACTTACAAAGACTCTTTTGTTAATATATGATATAAAACACTGTTTGTTCCACAATCTTCAAAGTATAAGTTGACCATGTACAAGCTTTCTTGTTATTTAATCATATATATATATATACACTTTACTAACATTTGAAATCATATATTTGTATCATTAAAGCTACTGAACTATGACATATTAGACAAGACGTTGCTATTTTCTATTTACATTTTTATGAATATTGCCATGTCTAATTTATCATTTAAATGGATGTATAAAAATAAAATAAACACTTGATGAATATTGTTCTCGAATTTATGAAAATTAGTTAACTTAGTGTGACGTAAAATCATCCGTGAAAATTAAACTTCAAATAGATACACCAACTTATAATATAAGGTCAAATTAAGAGAAGTCGGTAAAAATCAATAATTTAGTTCCTGATTTATATTTAACTGATTAAATAAGTACAAAATATTGATTATTATTTTTTAAAAATTCATAAAAAAAATTCATTTTAATGTATTTTCACCTTTTTTTATGGTAGTTTAGAAAAATTAATTTATAGACAAATTGTTTCTTTTGATTTTTTTAATTAAAAAACTTTAAAAAATCACAAAAATAAAAAAATAGATGAAAATTATTCCATTTTTTGTGTAAATAACTTAAATTATATGTTAAATTTATTGGAATGATCATTGGTGGATTTTAGTTAACTTAATTTTTGAATTCATCATACAGTTAGTCAATAGTATAATTTTCAATTAGTTTTTTTGTTAACAAATTAACTATGCAAAACTAGTCAAATTCTTTCATTAACCATCAAAATATCTCTAGCATAGTGTCTTAAATTGTTACAAAAAAATTATGCAATTTTCATATGTCTGTACTCCTTCCGTTCTACAATAACTATCATTTTAGAATCTTTTTTTTGTCCCAGATTATTTGTCTCTTACAAAAACCAATAAAACATTAATGATACTTTGTCAAGTTTACCCTTATCAACACTATAAATTATAATTATTATAAGTAATCAATGAAGACTGATATAGAGGGTAATTTAGTCAATAAAGATATATTTTCTTAAAATTCAGATGATTTAATGATTGTCTTTAATATGTGTGCACAAATCTTAAACGACAGATATTTAGGAACGGAGAGAGTACTTTTTATGATTCATTTATTTTTTAATTACAATTTTTTAAAAATAATTTGTTAGTCAAATTTATTTTTCTTAATTTTTAAAATTTCAATTCACTATTTTATAACTCACATATAAAATATTATATGAAATTTGTTAAAATTAATTTTTCATAATTTTTTTAAAATTAATAATTGACATTTTACATCTATCTGACCCACTACATAGAAATTGGAGACTAAGTGCTGAAATTTTTAATTCAAGTATTAAGGGGGTGTTTGATAACCCAACTTATTACTTAAATTAAAATTTTCAGCACTTATTTAGATTAAGTCATGTTTGATAACATAACTTAATGTCAACTTAACTTTAAGTCAAAAACCACTTAAAATAATAAGTCAAAATTTTTGACTTAAAATTTCTACTGAAAATTATCAACAGTTGTTTTTCACAATTTTTTTTACTAAAATAGTTTATATAAACTTATATTATCATTAATAAATTAAAAACTCTTTTTTTACATTTATACCATTTATTTGACTTATAATTTTATCAACTTTTATACCTTTATATATGGTTATAATTAGTTTTCCAAATTACTTATAATTTAAATTGTGTATTTTTAATGATTATAATTAAAAAAAATAAAATTTTAAAATTAGTTAATGAAAAAAATCAATATTTTAGTGATTAAAGTTATCAAACAGATTATTGAATCTAGTACTTAAAATTTTCAGCACTTAAAATTCAGTGCTTATTTTTTCAGCACTTAATTTTCAATTTTATCAAACACCACCTAAATCAAGTTATCAAACACCCCCTCACTTTCCTTAATTTGATTTCGTATCAGAAGTTAGTGTGCCAATTTAACCCTTCTTCCGAAATTAAACTCATATATCATGCTAGAGACATTTATTCAAGCCCAATTAGAACTGCATTGGTGGACTAATCCGATGTGTGCGTGGATGTATTGACAACATTCTGTAATGTTTGGATTGAATATGCCTAAGACTCCTATCATTTCATGAAATGGTACAAACTTGATAGGAACTTAATGTTAAACAAAGGACTTTCTAAATGCATATGATGAACGTACTTTTACACACACACACATATGATTTTCACAAACTTGTGAACTATATGAACAAACATGCTCATTTACATCTTAAGCTATGCGCTATGCTTTAGGAAAGGGAAAAAATGCATCAATTGTGGCTATTCATGCTCTTCAAAGTGTATGATTAAATAAATAATCAATGTATTTATCATGAATGATTTGATGGTGCATTATTCTCACCTGAACTTACCCACTTTATCTCGTAGCGGGACACGCCAAGATTCGTTGGCTCCGAAAATTTCAAGAAGGTGCACCAGTAGTGGAATGAGTTACCTGCTCTTGTACAGGATCGAGTAGGCCATGCTGGTCTTCGTACATTTGTTAAGGCATTGCCAGAGGTTCCTAGAGGCCAGTAGACCGGGCATTGTGGCAGGGCATCCCTACATGCTTTGATGGAGCGATGGTTTGACATGACCCACACATTTCAACTGCCCTATAGGGAGTATACTCTAACCTTAGGATCATTTGCTGCTATCACTGGTTTGTCCTATTCTAGTGTCAGGATTCCTTTTGATGGAGGCATTTTCTTTTCGGATGGTCATACTCGCCATGAGTTTATCATTGATATGCTAAGGAGGAAACCTGATATGAGGAATGATAGATTGATGAAGTGTGAGGACATTCCTAGCTGGTACCATGATGAGATCCTTACTATCGACATAGTGTATGACAGGATGGCTAGAGCATTCATTGCTTATTTACTTGGCACTACTCTGTTTTGTGATGACACCTATACTTTGCCATTGTATTTCATACCCCTTGTGCATGATTTTGAGGGGATGAGGACCTTTAATTGGAGATCAACAGCTTTGGCTTATCTTTATCATTATATGGATCGTGTTTCCCATGGCCTGAAGAAGTTTAATGGCTGTTGGCATGTCGTTCAGTTATGGATTTTCTCCGAAACGTTTATTTGCTTGCTTCTGAAACATTTTCCTCGTTTTGTCATTGGTCTTTAATCATTGAATCAGGTATGGGTGATTGAGATGAAATTGATCAGGGATTTCCAACCTGTTGATCAAGACAGAAATTTCCTCTTCTCTATCGTTGGGGAGTGTCCAGTTCTACTACTCACCTTCTAACAGTTGATGATCATAGGGCCTACTTGAATGTGATTCCTGCTTCTAGGGTAATGACAAATGCAATTTTATTAGATATTAAAAAAAAAGTATTGAGCATATGGATAGAGTACTTACCTGTTTACTTGTGATTTTGCTAGATTTATATTGATTGGCTGGGGCCAGAGGATGAGCTTCCTGATTACGTGGACATTTCTCTTCCTAAGGATGAGCTTAGGATTATTCTTAAGGGGCCAGCATGTAGGATGTGGTTCCTTGGAGAAAGGACCTTAGATTATCAGGTTGTTGAGAGGCATAAAGTCCCTTGTGCTCCTCCTAAAAAGATGTTTTGGGCTCACACGCTTGATGATGAGGAGGTATTACCTTACTATACAGGTATCACTACCATTGAGTTCTTTAAGGGACTTACGAAGAACTATCCGAGATATGTTCTTGGGCGAGTTGCCTCTTTCTGCAAATAGGATTTGTAGGGTACTTGTGACTTTTCTTTATCTTTGGTTTCTTCGTTATTCTTTATCATGCTTGTGCTCACTTCATATGTTTATGTTTGTATGAAGGCTAGGCTAGAGGTTGTCAAAATGCCCAATCAATTATACCTTGATACAACCCCTGGAGTCCCTATACCAGATGTAGGGAGAGCCGCTAGAGGCGGGGCCGAATCTAGTAGGGTTGCGCCTCAGTCATCTGTTAGAGGTGAGGGTTCTAGCTTTATAGTTCCTGGAATTGTTACCTCCTTCCCTGGAGCATCTATTTAATGTTAGACTACTGCTAGATTGAGAAAGCACCAGCTACATCCTGTAAAGGCTTTCGGATTCGAGTTTTCTATTGGTTGCACTCATATGTGTTTCTTATTCTAACTCTTGCATCATTTTTTTCTTGTTCCATGACTTGCTCCATCTAACCATTTACGTTTTTTCCAGTTGACTGTTGAGGATGCCACTTATCTTGCCTCTCTCTACCAGTCCTGCAAGTACTTCACCATAGAGGCTTGTCAGGCTTGGTAGGAGCGTGACAAACACAGAGAGAGAGAGAGATCAAAGAGTTACACCAGAGGATCGCAGGTCTGCAGGGCACATATGAACATGATGATGAGGAGGAGAGCAGCTCGTCAGAGACTCAGAAAGTCACGGTCGGATCTCACCGTACTAGGCGTAGATGTGACTGATCTTATTGTTGATTTTTCTACTTTTTTTTAGGCTTTTATTCCCAAGGGCACTTATTCTAGATCTTTAATGTTGGAGTAGTGGTCTCAATACTTTATTTTCCTCATAGAGTGACCTCTTCATGGTCTTTGAACCTGTTCATGCATGTCTTTTCATCTATCTACATGTTTAGATTTATTGTAAGAATGATTGTGATGTTTACCATGCATTGTTTACTCGTTTCTTATCTTGTATGACCTAAGCATTACATGTATAAATGTATGAATGCGTATGAATGTAGAAAGATCTGATCTGAGGTCGATGAATGTAGGACCGATCAGTTCTCCAATCATTCGATCAGTTCTACAAAGTAAAGAATGAATGACCGATCGGCTAATTGATCATACGACCGGTCATTCATGATCAGCCGATCGGCTTATCGTCCTGGGTCTTGATCCTGATCCTTTTCTTGTCTTTCTTGATCAATCATAAACACTCCCAAGCATTCGAAATTCATAAGAAATAACCAAGATTTGCCTGTAGATCACGGGTTTGCTTCAAGAGGCCTGAGATGGATGTTCCCACTCCTGATCCTGTGTTTGCTTTCTTCAAATCATTTTCCAAAGAGACTTGGAATCTGTTGGACTTCTATGGGTTCTTCTTTCAATGTTTTAAGGTCTGTACATGTTGACTACACATTTTTACACTGTGCAGCGCAATACTAGAGCCTAAGAGACCATGTTTTTCGATTCCACGAGAATGAAATATGCCCTCTGCTTGAAGAATTTACTGCCTTTTTAGGTAAGAATCGTAGTTCTATTGCTCCTATGACGGTTCCTAGTCTGAATTTAAGCTTTCCAAGCTTCATGGTGTGACTTTTTGACTTACCTCTGGATTAACTGTTGTAATGCTCTATTGGGGATAAAATGATGCTTCCAGCACTATTTGAGTGGGGTAAAACTAAAATAATAGGAAATCCA
>CANYLF011150293.1:0-12794 GCA_948193215.1 Bocquillonia castaneifolia
ATTATGATAGAAATAAAATTATCATTAATTACATATAGTATATAAATATATTCTATATTATTTTATTACTTTAAATTATTATATTTCATATAAAATTAAAGTATTAACAACAAATTGCTTAAAGTTAAATTTATTAATAAAAAAATAAATGATTATATTTTATAGTATTTTGGGTTTATTTGATAAAAATTATTTTTAAAGGGTTTAAATGCACCTTGTTAAAAAGTTCAGGGCGGTTTTTTTGAACTTATACAGTTCCCCTAATATCTAGTTAACGGAAGGGGTTAAATGATCTACGATTTGTAACGTTAGGGATTTATTTGGTCCAAAAAATAGTTTAAGGGCTTAAATCTTTTCCCTGAAAAACTTGAAGGGCTTTTTTTGCACCTTTTACCTATATTTTATACTTGACGCATCGGTTGTAATGGATAATTATTCATTAAAAAATAAAATGTAATCCCTTTCAAATCTGTTCCGTTCTTCTTATTTTTTTTTTATAATAAAATCTCTTCCATTCTTTTAGGCTAATTTTTCTCCAAATCTTTTCATTTATCGTATTAACTAATGTTTTTTTTTTTGTTTACGAAAGTATTAACCAGTGTTGTATAGCTAATGTAAGAAAAATATTTAAATAACTATATGGAAAACTTCTTGTTCAGCGTAATATAATATTTGCATTCAAAATTATCAATTTTATTTTCATGGAAAAAATTATCACTTAAATAAATATAGCAATATTACAAAACAGTTTTGCTATCATTATCCTACTAGAACTGACAAAAAAAAAGGAACACAAATGGAGATTAGTTCAGAATACACACATATGCATGATTATTCATAGTTGCTTCCTTTTTCTCTTATACATTGAATTCTTCACTAATTAGCTTAAGAAATTTCATGGATTTTTGAATGTTATAGTACTAATACTTGAATGTCATAGCCTATGGATATTTACAAGTTTAAGCATTGCAATTCCTTTTAGCATGATTAATTATTTTTAATCAAATGACAGTAACATGATTCTTTAATCATTTTAAGAACTTAGAACTATAATTTTTATATAGTACATAGTTGCAAATTTTTAATTAGAAATTAAAATGTAATCTCAATTTACATTAGGAGTGATTAAAAATTATCACCACTCCTATTCATGGTGTAGCTGCCATTTCACACTATCACAAAATGCTAGTTTAGAGACATCAAATCCTTAATTGATAATTTCCTATGTTTTTTAAGCCTTTCTCATGAAGAATGTGACATATACATAGATAGGCTAGTTAGAAGAAGAACTACTCCATTGGTCTGATGATATATATGACTTATCTCAGTTACTCATGTATAAGTGCATTCGGGTTTTTTTTTTTTTTTTTTTGAGTTGTATGGATAAGTGCAATCTTTATATATATAATTAAGTTTAACATTTTATTAGAAAAGTTATTTTATTAAAAAAAATAAAAAGAGCTATCTGAGTCAACTTATATAATTTAAAATAAAAAATGTTCTAATTATAATAATTATACAATAGTATTCAATTTAATACGATAATGAGACTGTAAAGAAATATTGTAATAAGATATCATATCAGAGAAAGATTTATTAAAAAATCTGGAAGATATTTTAAAGGAATTATATTTTATATTTTATATTTTATTTGGTTAATTAATGTATTTAATGAGGGGTATTTAAGTCCTTGTCTTTATTCTACTTGCGGTTTTAGTAAAAATGGTTGTGGAAACAGGAGAAGCCTTAATTAATTGTGATAATTAATTAATTAACCTAATTTTTTTGAATATATCATCATGATTACAGAGATATAAGTTTCTTAACGACAGACATGGCTCTACACACACATCATTCACTTTGGCATAATGTACACAATGTGGTATGTGGAGGAGGTAGATACATGGATGGTTACTTAGAATTCTTTAAGAAATCAAGAGCGAAAGTTAGCATTTTCCATGGTGAGCTCGACAACATTAGCCCCATTTTATGTAGTTATAATATCAAAACAAAAGTTCCCCATATTCAACTAAACATCGTACCTTACGCCTCCCATAATTCTGTGATTTTTAGAAGAAAGAGTGAGTTTACACAAAATTTAGAATATTTTTGGGCATCAAGCCACCAAAACCACAGCTCTCTGTAACTTCTATATACGTGTACTCATAAACTTGAAGGAAAATTGAACATCATTTTTTTTGGGATATTGTTATTTTTATGTAATAAGCAAATGCCTGGTTTGTTGATCATTTTTTTCAAGTAAAAAATGAATATATATTCATTAGGTTTCTCAAACAAACTCTCTTTTCCCAAGAATATTCATTAGATACTAAGGCAGATAAGTATAAACACCACCAAGCCAATAATCGTTTAATGTACCGATTGTAGAGTCAAAACAATGATAAAAGACATCTCAAAATACAAAAAATAAGAATCTAGAATCTGCACACCAGAAAAATATATCGTATATTGACAGTACCAAACCCTGGTGGAATGAGAAACCAGGAAAGAGCTGAGCATACTGTCTTAATTCTGAAGACGAGTTTTGCAAGCCCTAACACAGTGCACTTTCCAACAATGATGGAAATCATCTAAAAAAATTACAAGACTAATTACCACAATGGCCGATTTTATTCCCTGATCAATACAGACCTATACAGAGATAAATTCCCACCCCTGAACCCCAAAAATAATAATGAAAATTAAAAAAATATTTTTTTTTTCCAAATTAGTTCAGCTTATTTATAAATCAATTCCTACGTCTAACCAACAAGACCCACAGCAGCATTATCAAATATACCGCAGGAATGCATCATAATATAATACCACACGAAACCGATCATTTTCTAGCAACTGTAAGAGATGTCTGATTGTAAAGTAAAATCCACCAATCTGCAAGTTGAAAATGTTCACCTTTTCAAGCCACATTAGAAGATCCGATAGTCATTCTTGTCTAATGTAAGGAGAGGAGCTCATTTCTGTACTATAAAATGAATCATCACCATTCATTCCATACATGTTATAATCTTTTTCATCATCCCACTTAAGGACCTCCCTTATGTACTTGAATGCCTCATTAACTGAGACACGATCACGGACCCTCACCTGCCAAACAAACAACTTACGACCACTAATTGAAGAATATAGCTCCTTAAATTTTACTGCCACATAGTAGTAAGCTTGGTGAGCCAGAGTCTGAGTATTATGATGAGCCTTCAAAGGGCTGAAATCCCTAAACCACTCACAAGACGACAAAGGAACCTGGTTGATCTTGACCTCAAATGCATCATTTTTGTTCAGCAAAAGCACGAAAGGGATGTCCCTAAAACAAGCGTGCCTCACCAAGCTCTCAAACAGTTCTCTGCTAGCCAGCATTTTATTAGAAGTACCCTGACCATTTGTCCAAGTCTGGTCATAATCGCTGAGTGAAACACAGAATAAAACTGCTCTAACATCCTCAAACATTTCTAGCCATTTGCAACCATCATGCAAACCCTTGGAGTTTATGCGAATTAGTTGGTACCTGCAAGTGTAAGAAACAACACAAAAGATGGAAGATTGAGCATCCACTAGCAGTACCGCAGGAAAAAAAATAGATGTGATAAATGATGATCTTACTTAGCCAAGGAAGGAGGAGGACATTCAAAATCATCATTGTATATCTCAGACATTGGGCTTCTATCATCAAATGAGAAATCAATGAAAGCAAGGCCATTACTCTGAGTGACTCCTTCAGCATATAAAATGTCCTTCTCTGAAGGTTCATACTCATTGCTGGAAATTTCAACAGCCTGCAAGAAACAATAATTAAGATACATCAAAATACATGAGATTTGGATCAACAGTTCAGCATTTGAACAAATACTAGAAAAAGAAAATGCTCTTTCACCAACTTTCCTGTGAATTTATTTGCAAGGGAATTGCACTTCAGGAATATGGTTGGAATAAAACACGTAAAATGCAAATCAAGCAAGACATAAATTACTGACTTCTCAAACCAATTAGAGCAAAAGTCCGGCCAAAATGACACACAGTATACCATGCTGACAGCCTATACTATAAATTAGGAATTTCAAAATTATGTTCCCTTTAATGTTAAATAATATAGAAAAAACATCTCCACAAAAAAAAAACGAAACATAATTGTACATCTCTGAACCCCTAAAATTTTTCAAGTCGATATTAAGCAGTAATTCTTGAATCGTCTGCCATCAACCATGAAATTTCAATTTTTTAAACTTTCTGCGAGATGGCTTCTGGTAGTTGTAGCTGTAGTCTCCTGAGATCACAATATGCAGGCAATATTATTCTCTCTCTCTCTCTCAACATTTTAATTTATTGGGGTTAAGCCTAGGTTGAGTTATTTTGAGCTGAATTGTTTTTTCTCAAGTTTCAAGTATTAGAAATGAAAGACAGATGAAAATCAATGTTAAGCCATAAATGGACATTAAATTAAATAATTGATGACATATATTATAAGATGTAAAAAGGTTCAAAGATGTCATTTTACAAACATACATGTCCACGGAAATCTATTTTCATGCCTCTCAATGATAGTTGAGGCTGTTCAGAACAGAGGATTCTCCAGAAATATCGCAACCTTAGGGAAGGTATGGCAGAAAAAGTTGCCGCCACATTCTCCTTACTATCCATGAGGTTTACCATTTAATCACATTTATAAAGGACCAAAACATTGCATGAAACGAAGATTGAGAAAATTGTAAGCCTTAGAAATAAGATGTCATTAAGAAATGAATAACAATATTATCTACATTTCAAAACTCCAGGCGTATGATAAAAGTGGTTATCAACAAAATCTGAATTTATAGCAAGATAGAATCGATAATTAATGAAACAACAATAAATAAATAAAATTGCAATGAAAAAGAACCAGATAGGTCAACTGATAACAACTTGATAATAAACCATACTTGCAGTAAAGATGCTTGAGGCATACCTGATCTAGAAAATATTTGGCAACATCAGGAAGATGCAATTCCTCACTTCTCTTGCATGTCTCCTGGATGGCAGGATCCTTCCAGACCTCACCAACTATAGGACCATACTCTCTTGTTGCAGCAGGAAAAAAAGCATCTAAGTCTCCAGTAGCCATGATATCCAATAACCAGTCAGAAAAATACTTAAATCTTTGGTTGATGGAGTAAATACAGTGGTGATTCACTTCAACTCCTGTTTCACCTGAAATAATTCACCTCAACTGGTGACTATGGCTTACTCATGCCCACAAGCAATCGACTTCTAGTTACAAATTAAGGATATTCATTTCTTTTTGAAAGTTTAGAACTTATAGTATATAGGAGGAAAGGAAAACGGAATGTAAAGTAATCACTGTTCAACAGGAAATTAAGAATATAGTGGAAGTTATTTTGGAAACAAGCAATGCAAAACACTGGCTATGCTCATCTATTTGCAATATTGAAAGTATATGTCATGCCCATTCACAGGGAAAAGTTTCCATAACTAGATCTTATAAAGGAAATAACTGGGACAAGAATGAGAAAAATAGATAAGTTTCTGTGAGTCACAAATCAAACAACTCTAGTAGACAACTTGAGTTGTATTAGACAATTCAATGAAATACAGAATAAAAACTATTTAACAACACAACTTGTACTGGATTACTTTGAAGAAACATTTAATAAACATCAACCAATTACAAGGTTAACATATTTGAAATAGATTTTCACAAATAAATCCGTTTTAATATGAAATGAGGATAGAAACTCAGGAAAAGATAATGAATTAAAAATTGTAGGGTGATTATCAAGCAACAGAAATTCTCATAAAACAATGGCGTTTTTTCCTAGGCTCATCCAACCAAGTATTCCAATGAGAACATCTCTGTGTATTAGCCAATGTTGTATAAGATGATGCTTGTAGAAAGGATAGGGAATCTGCAATTATTATTCTCTACCTCTAAATGTCTTTTTTTTATTCTAACACTTGGGTTTTCTCCTATATATTTGAGATAAGTTACTGAATGTAGGTTAGGCTTGCAATTTTGAGTATTTGACAATCACAGATTCCCTTTTGCTTATCTTTCTTTCCATTTCATCAGCAAAATCTTTTTCAGAAAACAGAAGAAATCGTAATTGCTAAAAAACCAATAAGGAGAATCGGCTAACAGTGTTCAGACCTGAAGTAGATTCTTCAGCATTCAAAGTAGCAGGTTGATTTTCCATCAAAGCTTCCTCTTCAAACCTCTCTCGTCCTTCAAGTAATATGCTAAGATATTTGTACATGTTACTCTGAATCATAAGCTTCATATTCTGTAGCTCTTCTGAAGTGAACTTGTTCCCATACAAAAACTTTGCCTGCACCATTGGAAGGAAAAATGAAAACTAGCCATTCAATGAAGATCAGATGCTAAAGAAGGTATATGATGATTGTCTTGGAAGAAAGATAAAAAACAGTGGATGTACTTTTCTAAACATATAAAGAACATCCAACTGATTTCACAACAATCATTTACCAAGGAGCCTTAAGACCAATAATGAATTCTCCTTTACTAAATATTTATTTGACTAAACTAAAGGACCAATCATCACAAACATACATACACAAATGTAAGACAGCATCATCAATATAGAAAGATTTTCCAACTGCCAATGAAAGAAAATGAAATATTGCATAACAAAGCATAGGTAAAGCTACAAACACAAATAAGATAATGATCTCTGAGAAGGGAAAATCACTCAAGAAGTTTTGAAACTTAACCAACCTACACCAACAACATTTTCAAGAGCCAAGCAGATGGCATATCAATCTACTAGAAACTTCTAGTAATTTAAAAACAAACAAATAAATAAATAAATAAAATAGCATCCTTCAATGACACAAATGGAGAAGCGTCCATTTCAGAGGACAAAATTTACCACATTTTCAAAAAGAAAATGAAAAGACAAAAAGTTAAACGAAGAAAAAATTTAAAGCAAATTAAACAAATGTCTGACATTTATAGTTAAATGTAGTTATCACCACACCTGCTTGAAGATGGTACTGGTTCCAGATCCCTCCAAACCCAGCAATAGAAGTTTCTGGACCCTTCCCTGTTCTAAATACTCAGGCACTGATCTACTTGAAAATATAGTAGAATCTTCCTTTGGCTCCAAAGGATTTCCAGATGGTACAGGCAGTGAAAATAATGAACAAATGAAACGAGTAGATGCCTGCCTACCAACAATCAAAAATCAACTGTATAAAAATTCAGTTCAAAACAGCTGGTTTCAAACTCAAATAAAACTAAAAAAAAGTGTAGATTATCTCCAGAAAACGAGAGAACCTTTCCCCATATGTTTCCTTTGATTTTATTTTGGCCTTCTTCCTCATAAGATCCATCATCATATACCCAAAAATGTGTATCCCTAGGGCACTGTACCTTGGCCAGCTGAAATGAACACCAAAGTGAACAAAATTTCAGTCAAATATGGCATTGCCTGATGCCCTGATCTACAACCAAAACATAAGCAACAATGATATTGCTATCCGTTAAATGTAAAGCTATCATCTAAAGCTTTGTGCATGCAGAAGTTTATCATCGCATATAGAGAAAAAAATAAGAGGAAAAAACCATGAAAAACAATGAACAATCAGTTTCGAATCCACTTATTTCAAATGAATGAAGGGGGAAAACACACTAAAACAAGTAAAATTCAATTTGCATTATTCGATCAGTCAAATAGAACTCAGAGAACCCAAAACAATGGATAAGACTTCAAAGAGAAAAAAAAAAGGAGTAGAAAAATGAGCAATTGTGGAACAAATTGCAAAAGGCAAAAGGCAAACACCTACATTTTCATATTGGATACCTAGGTATCATAGAATCTCAGTCATTGAAAGATGTAAATAAATGAAGTATGTCTATTTAACAACAACAAAGAAAGTGAAGATGTATTACCTGCTGACAGATTTCAGTTTAGAGTAGCAGTTATGAAATGTTTAACAAATGCAGCCAAATTGATGCTGGACATGCACGGACAGAGTGGCAAGACTCTTGTGAGCAGACCTTGAAATATGTTACTAGAAAGAAGATTTAAGAGAGAGAATGAAGTCCTCTAGGAGCATTTAACTTCATATTAGCAGTGAAATAAATGAACTAATTAGCAGAGGATACCAGTTAGACAGAGCAATCATAACAATTTGTTGATTTCATTACAAAACGTAGCACATGAAAAAAATCTCTTTTTGGGACCAGGGCCCAATTCCACAAGTAACCTTAACTTCTCTCCAAAGTTTGCATACATATTTATGGACTCTTTTCCCAGCATGCTTCATTTAGTTGAAGAACATCAAAAGGAAAATTATGTTTACAGTATTAGTCTAGGACTTCCTATCACATTTATTATTTAATTATTAGGGTCCGGATTTAATATCTCCTGATTAGTATAGAGTTTAGCAAATTTTATATTCTGCCTTGTTTATAGCTTGTAGCTTGTAAAGCAATATTCAGTTTTGTCGGTTAATCAAAATTACCATAAAGTTGTGAAAACTTCAGTTCTACGTTATATTCTTGGCTCAAGTTCAAAACAGAACAGGAAGGAAATGGAAGTCTCATTTTAAAAGATTCCGTACTAAATTTATTTTTATGATAAGAAAACAAATCTCTAAACGTATACTCACATGTGTATCTTATTTTATAAATTGAGGTATTCAAACATAAAATTTCTGAACTTTTTGTTACCAAACAAATCTTATTTTCACATTCTTTTTGCATTTCCAAAACAAATTGAAAGTGTGATTTTACATCATCCCTTAATTGTATAATACATCTTGTTCAAGCTAAATATTTTAAAACTCATAGCAATGTCAAAGTCTATTATGCGGATGCTAGTAATCCAAAAACAGAAGAGTAAACTTCAGCAATCCCATACTCAGTCGATTGTGATACAAAGTCGCCAAGAATTACTATAAAATAATACCAACTGGCAAATAACCATAAAATAACAAAAAGCATGTAGCACCAAGAAACTAAAACATCACCTTCAACATTCTGAGTTCAAGCTTGGTGATCTCACGGCCATTTATGAAAACCTTTGTATTTCCATTGCTAGCATCAGGGTGAAGCTTACCACCAACATTAAGTTTTGAACTAATAATCCGATCAGGCTTGTCTCCTTCCTGAAACACCACCACAAATCAAATAAATAAACAATAAACAACTGAAAAGAAAAATCATTTCTTAAACTGTTTTATTCAATTACTTATTTATACCTTGCCCCACAGTCCAGAATCCTTATCATACCAATACCTTCCAGGCTTTAAATTCTGCGGCGGAATAGAACACCCTAAAATCTCAGCCAGTTCCTCTTGTCTAAGTGACCTTCCATTAACAATTAACTGCTCAGGTCTCAATTGATTCGCAGCACATTCCTTTTCGGCTTTCATAATCTGTCTAACTTCCAAAGGACTACACACTTTGGATAAAATCCTTGAACACTTACCTAATCTAGACCTCTTTGATTCACCAATCGGATAACCAATACAGGCAACACATTTCCTTCCTTCAGGCATTGATCCCATGGCTTTCAATAAACAATTACTACAATACCTCGCATCACACACTATACAAGCCTCTCTCTCTTTTAACCTATTCCTTTTACCACATCTACTACACTCTCCTCTTTTCCTATTTCCCGCTTTTTTAACCGCTGTGAAAACACCTGCAGGACCCACACTACTTGTGGAATAACCGTCATCGCCTTCATCATCGTCGTCCTCCTCCTCCTCCTCCTCCTCCTCCGTTTCCGATATTATCGGAGTTTCGAATTTCACAGTGTTCCCACGCTTTTCTTCTAGCTTTCCATTTTGCTCGATCTGCGGCGGTGGCGGTGGCGGTGGCGGCGGCGGTGGCGAATCTTTGAGGAGAGTGGAGGAAGAAGTTGAAGCGGCGTTTTTAAAACGGGAGAATTTATAAATGGGAGTAGCGACAGGGACAAAAAGGTCATTAGAAGAAGAGTTGGAAGCAGAGGAAGCAATAGAAAGAGAGTTAAAGTTAAGTGGATCGATACGAGGGATCTCATAAGAAACAGGAGGACCTTGGTATTCGATAGCTATGGAGTAATCCAGATGTTCTTCGTCGGGTAAAGGAGCACCTGCCGGTAACATCTTTCTCAACACTTCTTCCCATGGCGTTGTCGTTTCTTCTTCTTCTGTTGTCGTTGCCATTTTGTGCCAAAATCATTGATCTATTGATTGTTTCTTTCTTCTCCTTTTTTTTTTGTGAAAATTATCTGAAGAGATGAAATAGTCAACAAAGGACAGTTGAGTGGTGGCTTTCGTTGACGGACTTTTTCCGTAACGGAAATTGTTTGTTTAGTCGTGTACTTATGTCTTGCGGCGTGTGATTCCGTTAGATTTGACGTAATCCTCTACTCGCAAGATTTTTTTTTCCTTTTCTTACCTTTAGATCGCTGTCTTGAGTTCCAACTTGCTAGTTTATAATCAAAGTACAAAAACACCTCTTCTAGAAGTTTGTTTCATGGTGGATTTGGGCCGTGAATAATCACTGGCCAAGTTCGGCCGAGGACAATAAAATGGAAGTTAAAAATTAAGTGGGTGGTTGAATAAAGGATAAATGAGTAAAAATTTAGTGAAAAAGTAATGATTTAGAGTATAGGTGTGTAAAAATCGAATCGTACATAGAAATCGAACTGAACCAATTTATAAAATTTGGTTCGATTTATTTGGTTAAACGGTCCGGTTCTGTTTTTGTTTTCAAAAATTTTGATTTTCGGTTTTCATGTTTGAAAAACCAAATCGAACTGAAAATCAAAATTATTTAATTTAATTTTTTATATTTATATTTATATATTTTACTTATTATATATATATATATTGATACATTTTTATATGTTCTTTGTTTATATATATATGTGTGTGTGTAATGATTTTTTAATATATGAGTATATAAAATTTAATAAGTATTTATTTAAAATTTTAAAAAATAAAAAACTATAAAAATATATATATATAAAACAAAAACTGAACCGAACCGAACCGAACTGAAAAAACTGAAATAAATTTGATTTGGTTTGGTTCGATTTAGGAATTAATTCGGTTCAGTTCAGTTTCAACTTTAGACCACCGAAAAATCGATCAGTTTGGTCTGAACCGAACCGATGCACATGTAACACCCTTATATATATATATATATATATATATATATATATATATATATATATAATAAAAATATTTTGGAGAATTTAAAAATATTATTCAAAGAATTTGTACAATTTAGTCCGGATGAAATCGTAAGAAAAATTTTTATAAAGATTAAGTTGTAATTTTTTAAAATATCTAAAAGTTAATATAGTAATTAACCATAAATATCATCATCATCATCTTTATTATTATTATTATTATTATTTTTACTATTATTATAATACATTATCATCAACATCATCATCAATAACAACATCATTATCATCTTTATTATTATTATTATTATTATTATTATTATTATTATTATTATTATTATTATTATTATTATTATTATTATTATTATTATTATTATTATTATTATATATATATATATATATATATATAATAAAACTCTATTAAATTTCTAACTCTCATAACTCTCACATATGGAGTTAGAATCAAATGATTTTGGTGTCTATGGATTCTTAATCTCTCAACCTTCATTTTAAGTGGTATATTACTGGATTTTACTGGGTAGAATTTACAAATCTGAGGTAAGAAATTCTAAACATAATTTTCTCATTTTTTGTTAAATCTGTTTATTGTTTTATAAAACTGATTATATATCTGTAATATAGAGTTTGAGAGAAGTTCCATAGTGTTTTCAAAATTTAATTCTGACATCACTTGTACCGATGACTTGGCGGACCCTATGTGGACCCACAGTACTGTTCACATATATGGTACTATTCACATATACGTACTGTTCACATATATGATACTATTCACATGTACGACACTCTTCACACGTACGGTACTATTTATTTGACCAAATATGTTATTGGACTCAATTTTCATGTTAATTTCAATTTTACAATTGAAATCTACAAATTATTTCCCGGTAATCTTGAAAAGCCTTTTTATATAATTTTAGCGGTGTTTTAAATAAATAATTTGAATAATAATTGCGTTCTAAAAATTAGTAAAAATTATGTTGAACATTTATTCGTATGGGTTGTTAATAAAGAGCATCGGAATTGAAGGGAATGGAATATAATCGCTAGTCAGGTGAGGAAATAAGTTATTTTTGTGTGTGTGAGGGTACCCCGGTTGTACCCCTGAATTATTGAGATGCATGCTAAATGTTAATATTTAATTGTTGTGTGAAATATAAATAGGTAAATTTAATTATTATGGTATATTAAGTGAATAATTAATAAATTAATTAATTTTGTGTATATTAAATGAAAAATTACTGAGAGTGCTCAATTGCTATATTTTTTATAGATTGGTTTGGCATTAGTAAAAGGATAGTTTAATTAATTGAATTGTGAAAATTAAATAAATTATTGAGTGAAAATGATATTATGACTATGAGACGAAGTTGTTATTTGATTGGTTTGTTTTGGTAATGAGTTTAATTGTCTAAATGATTGGTTAGAAATTGGTAACCCAAAAGATGAGATGGAAAATGAATGATTTATGATTGGGCAACAAGAGATTGTTCCAAAATGAAAAGATGTGAAATTGAAAAAGATGTAATCCGGTTACCTTTCCTTTAACCTTTCTTTTAGATAATTTAACTAATTATCAAAATTGATTATGATGTGTGATGATGTGGAATTGGTTGACTT
>CANYLF011150336.1:0-14749 GCA_948193215.1 Bocquillonia castaneifolia
TTATACTTATACTTATAAATTTTATATTTAAATTATAATTTATATGCATTATATTATAAATATTACTTTTTAAGAATAATTTATAATAAAAATATTTTAAATTAATATTTATAAAATAAAAAATCAGGCTCGATAAAAGCTTGATTAGGCTCGTGAACACTATATGAATAAAGTGGTGTTCGACTCGAGCTCGGCTCGTTTACTAAATGAGCCTAAAACCTGAGTTCGAGCTCGGCTCGTGTAGTAAATGAACCGAGCTTGAACATCTCAAAGCTCGGCTCGGCTCGATTACAGGCCTACCTGTTCCTGCGGTTCCCTAAATGGAGGAAGATATCAGGGAGGGTAATCCCGTCCATTTTTCTATAAACGGTAGATCCAGTACAGAATAGTTCGACTATGCTTGATGAGAAAGGTGAAAACTTGTTCACAAAGCATCGTGATTTTGACTTGGGAACTTCACCAAAAGATTACAACCAATTATTTCCTGGTGGAACGATATCAGCTACAACCTAGAAAATGGTGAAACGAATATTAATGGTAAAGTAAAGGGTCTTCTCGCAAACAGAAAATGAAAGTTACTGTCAGTCACTTGCAGCTCAGCTTCCGGATGACTAAATTTAAGATTCTTGTGTTGCATGAAGAGCCACACTGAAATTGCTTGTGAATCCCATTTGCAGCGAGCCCAAGTTTATGATAACTTTCTCAACCTTCACTGTCAATTAAAACAAGCATCCACTACAACAGAGGCATATGCATCTAGTTGCTCAAACGTAACTGGAAGCATAAAAGCTGAAAGCACAAACATTTCCATGCATTTTACTCTCTTTGAGAAAGTTGCATTTTTCCATACATTATATCCTCTCCGTTTCAAATTAACTTTCCTTTTAAATAAAAATACACCTCTTAAGATGATAATTGAAAGTTTATTTTTTTTATAAAAAGTCAATGACTAATTTTTTTCATCTACGGGATTTGAAAGGAAAAACATGATTTCCAATTGAAGGCAAAAAGGAAAAAAAATAAATAATTAACTCGTTGATTTCCTAAATCTCCAGATAATTTTCAACCAAAAATAAGGAGTGATCTAAAAGCCGAAACTCACGGATACAAGCAAACCTCTGCAACATAATTGTTTTAAGAAGACAAGTAATCATAAATACTATAAGAAAAACAGAAGCCAGGTAAAGAAAAAAAGACATCATAGTTTGTTTCAGAGGCAGAAGAATGCAATTTTATTCCCACTGTCCGGATTTGCTTCTACAAGTTAGAAAAGTTGGGAGTGACCTATGCCTAAATTAATTGGTAACCATGCATGTGTTTCTTTTCTAGAGGAAGCATTATGAGTTCAACTCCTCATTCTACTACATAAATATTCAAAAAAGAAAAACTTTTGAGAGATAGAGAGCTTGGCGATGGTGGGGCAAAAATGTGAAAAGAAAAAGCTCTGAAAACTTGGCTAACGCTCTCATGCAAGTTAGTTATGCGACAGCTGACAGGCCATAGTTCAAAAATGAAAAGCCAGATTTTAACACTTGAACTTTACACCGTGTTTCATAAAAGTGAAATGGATCTTCAATACGTCTTTTTTCTCACAGCCGGCTTTCTAGTTTCCCTTTTGGCCGTCGTCATAAATCCTGGTGCAGGTATCCCTGTTGTGGATTGATATAAATCTTTTAATCTGCAAGTGAGACAGAAAAGAAAAGAGGGAGTTTATGAATCATGATCAATGTTCATCCAAACCAGTTACAAGTCTTAAAGCAAACACATTCAAGTTACCTGGGTATGCTGATGAAAAGGGCAATTACAGAAACACCGACAACAAGAGGGAGCACAGGTGCTGCAGTCAACTCCTGTGAGGAAGGAAGATTAAAAAGGCATGAGTGATCACACTTGAGAGAGAGAGAGGGAGGGAGAGGGAGTTCATGTTCAGAGTTGTTGATTGCTTAATTAACTAGTGTGCCAAAATTATAATTTGGGGAAAAAATTAATTCGAAGGAAAAGAATTAAAAGATGAACAAATTTAACACGGCAAACCTGTTTATGGTGATCCTCCTCAAAATTGTATCTCAGTGGACCCACATGTATTTGGGCAGTTTTCTCCAGGTCAACCTCAATAACATCTGACTCAAATTTGAGGGTACTCGATTGGAGACTTGATCTGAGCTGCAGGAGGTGCTTACCCTTGGGCAAATTCTTCACCTGGAAGAAGTTGGAGAGAGGCAATGGGAAGACAGATTCAATCTTAGATGCATCATTAGCTGACTTGATTTCTACCAGTACATGCGAATGAAATTCTTCTCTCCTCTTTCCTTCAACATTGCAACTTAAAATGGTCATCTCTGGCTGTTCAAAGACAACAAAATCCAATCCCCTGATATCCTCAGATCCAACCTGCATGGTCATCCAATTTTAAACATCAGCATTCACACAAAAGCAGAAATCTGATCACAAAAAACAAATGAAAACAAATAATATCTCAAAAGCAGAGCTGAGTGGTATCTTTTTCATTATCTTTTTAAACACAAACGAACCTTAACAGTAACAGATTCCGGGGATGCACGTTCAATCCTAGTAGTACCCAAGCCATGCTTCTCAACTGCTTTGATCACATAAGTTGTATCAGGAACAAGTCCTCTGAGCCTATAATTTCCAAATGTATCAGTTATCGTCTCCTCATAGTAGACTTTTGACTCTGATCGTGCTTCAACTGAGACACCTTCTTTTGGCTGGCCTGACAAAAGAGTGATAGTACCTGTAGCACTGTAAAGAGAGTAGACAGTATCACTCTCCTGGAAAAGCAAGATATCTGGATATGTTTGCAAGCCTATCTTAGCTTCATTAGTATTTCAATCAAATGAAGAAATTATAACAGTATATGTCAATTTCAAAAGAAAAAAATGCACAGCAGAAGCGAGTAAGAATTCACATTTGACAAGTAAAATTGCCATCCTATTGAAAGGGAAAAATAAATAAGAAACATAACATTACAAAAGACATCTTTATTCAACCACATCATAATGTTAATGTTAAATCACTAGTGATGTTAGAAGGTATTTACTAGTGCAAAGAAGAAATCTCAATCTTTTGCATATTTTTTCTTTCTAATAAAATACAAGGAAATCAAAAACTTCCAACTTCTCAGAAACTTTTTAAAGAATTTCCTTGTACTAAAACCTACGGTTTGCTGGTCTGCTTGGTATTAGAAAATACAAACGAACTTCGTATAAACATAATTTATTTCAATCTCTTCATGAAATGGAGACAGAATCAAGATTATATATAAGACCTGTAAGCCACACGGGTGGCCTGGAAAGTGACTTCACTAGAATCCCCTGAACCAAGCTCTATTGCCTGTGCTGGAGGCAAGAAAGAATACTCCTACAAAGAAAATACATTATTTGATGAGATAACTACGATAAACATAGTTATAGCAAATAACAGAGACACTGTTTGAATCCTCTTTAATGGGAGCCTGGCAAAAGTGACTTTATATGGTCACATTTTAAATAATAGACTTGAAAGAATGTTTCCACAAAACATTGAGAATTCAAAGCTTCACGACCATGTTAAGGTACCAAATGAGAGCTGATGTGCTTGTACTGGCCAACACAATTGCAATTTTTTTTACAAATGCAACAGTAGGAAAGGTCTTTACTTCACAGAAGCTTAAGAGATGAAATAGAGAAAGGAACAGTCACAACTGAATGAGACACTTCAAAGAATTCCCATTTATTCTAGCACTGTACCTTTAGCAAAGGACGCAGATAGAACGTGCCAGGAAATAAGTTGTCAAAGAGGAATGTCCCACCAGCTCCAGAGATAGAGTTGTTCCTATATCCATCATCACCACTCAATGATAATAGCACAGAAGGAATAGGTTCATTGGCATCACCCTCTAAATAAACATGTACAGATATTTGGCCAAGCTTTTGACATGAAAAGGAATGAGGTCCCATGCGTTTAAGATGATAGCCAGGCTGCATAAAGAACATACGTACTTACCACTTATTGTATCATGTAAATCAAGAGGTAACCATTGAAGTAATTCAATAATACACATTCGAACCTTCAAAGCCTCAACAGTATAAGATATATCATCATATAGAGGCCCCCCAACAAAAAAACCGTCTGTGCCAGTCATTGTTTGGAGCGCCATTTCACCTTTTTTGAGTGATGTAATGTGACTATCTTCTGCAGCTGAAATCTTAATGTAAACACCAGAAAGTGGAGGTGAAACTGATCCTTCTATATACAAGCCAGGGCGACCAGAAAATGTAGGAATTGAAGCTTGACAACCATCATTTGTTGTTAAGACCTAACAACATAAAAGGTTCTTAAACATTAAGTTCAACAAACAATCCAGAAAAAAACTTCAAAACATAAAATGCTCTAGTGATTCTTACACTATGCTTTTTGGGATAAAATAGGAACTTCTTCTCTCCATTAACCCTGAAAGATATTAAAGCAAAGCTTAACAAAATAAATGGGAAAGTAACTTCAATGCACAATACTGAGTTCACAATAGGAATTATGCAACTCTCGTAACTCTAAAAAACATTAATACTAAAATCAAAGAAGAAACATCAAAAGAACAATTAAACAGTCCATCTCTTGCAACTAGAATCAATCTGGAGCTTTAGGGTCCCTTTGGCATTGCATTTCGGAGAAGTTCTTTTCCAAAAAAAATTATGAGTTTTTTCGCATTTCAAGACTGCTAATTGAGATAAGTAGGTAGATGATTTTTCAAAAGCAGTTTTAAAAATTTAACAATTAATTCTGAAAAAATCAAAAAGCGGTTTTTTTTTTTACCCCAAACAGAGCCTTCTTTTCTGTCAAATTTTTAATTCTCAACTGCTATGTCAAGTAAAAGAAAATAAAAGGATTGGGAAATGATAATTCATTGCCATGATATACTCAAATATCCAATGAATATAAATATAAAAATAGCATGAAGATTGGAGCATAATGTGATTGCTATAATGTCGCTGCACCAGACGTCAGCTCAAGTGTCCATGATTGAAATATCAAATAACATAGTTTTAATTAAAGTATAACTCTGATATTCTCACAAAAAAATAACAGATATTTGGTGGCATACTGGCAAGAAGAAATACCATCCAAAATACACATACACATACCTAGAATCTAGAGGAACAAAGGTGAGTTTCTCCCCAGGATTAGCCCACACAGAGTACTCATACAAAGTGGTGCTTGTTTGATCACTTGCACTAGACATAAGGCTAGCAGTTGTAACATCAACTGCACTACCATCACTATCCAGAATATCCACAATGAGATTATTAGGTGGCTCATATAAACCATTAGTTGAGCTTAGATCAACCTTGATTTGTCCTTTAAGAAGATACTTCTCTCCTCTTAGGTGGATAGGCTACATCATGAATTGGAAAATTAGATTAATAAACAGGAAACCAACTTCTTCCCATTTTTTAAACAATAAATTCAAGAAGCCATACACTACATAGCATATTACCAAAAGGTTTGATGTGTCGATCTTCACTAGTGAGTCCCCAAAGAAAATACATGAGTTTATAAATTGGAGCTCATGCACTCCCGGAGATTCCACACAAATATGCTGGGATCCTTTCTGCAATTCATATAATAGCAGATTAATTATAGGTGAAAGTACTGCATCCTATGAACTTCAATGCAAGATTTTAAGGAAGACACTACCTTAATTTTCAAAATAATAATCGAACCGTCTGGCTGAGTCATGTGAGCATCCACATCATGGGTTGAAACAACATTAACCAAATAACCTTTTTGAACAAATACAATTCCTTTAATATCATCAGCACCAACATCCACATCAATGAAGCTCTGCTCCCAACACCAATTATCTTTTTTGGGTGTGGCTTCAGGGGAATCATGTTTAACCTAAAATTTATGGAATGAACAACATTAAGAAAGCTTGATTATATCATTTATATTCATATAAAAACCACTAAAATAATTAAGTACACAAACAGCATTCAAGTACGGTACCTCAAGCCTGTATTTCCCAGGTAAGACATCCGAAAAAATAAAAGTATCACTCTCATCTGTCAAACTTATGGATGTTATTCTTTCATTACGTTTTCCAGCTAATCTCACCAAAGTAACAGAAACAGATGGACCGCATTGCTCCTTGCAAGTTACAGAGCCAACCACATTGACAAGTGCCTTTATTGCAAGAAAGGAGAATATCAATAAGAAGATCTTCACTGAACACATAACACACAAATAACATTAAAAGTACAAAGTCCCCCAAGAACCCTAGCCATTTTCACATGGAAATGAACAATTGAGCATGGGAAAGTTGTCAGTATCAATAATAGTATAGTTTTTGTCTCAATATGTACAAAAGTTTTAGAAAACAGTCAAACTGCATCTAACCAACTAATGGCTTCATGCGCATAGTATGCATGGTGCCAAGAGATTAAGTACTTCATGGAAATTGAACATCTGAGCAACAAAGAAGAATCCCAAAAAATCACATATCAGATTCACAAGTTCAATAAAGCGTCAGGTTACCTGTGAAAATTCTACATTCATTAATGGACTTTTGACCACAACATCTACATGAGGTGGTGAAAACAGAAGTCCAGGATCACTCTCTAGACTAGCAGCAAAAGCAGATAAGCGATATTCACCAGGTGGGACCTAACAATAATGATTGAGAGAGATGAGAATTCTGAAAACAAAGCATCATAATTACTTATATACTATGTTACCCCGACTCTTCAATTTGCCCTGCCACACTCGTGTCGACACGACAAGACACTCGACATGACACATGATATGTGTCCGACTCTCCTCCTTGCATTAGGACACTCCTATTGCATTTTTTTAAAGAAAAAATGTATATTATCTTCTATATACAGTTGTAGTAGAGTTCGTATCAATTAATAACTCTTAATTAATAAATAAAAATTAAACGTTATTATTAAAACTTAATAAATTTATTATATTACAATTTTATAATTATTATTGGTGTTATATGTATGTATGTATATAAAACACACACATATATACATACAAACATACATCCGTATCCAAGTACCCGTGTCCTATTTTGGGTACATATCCTCATATCTTTTATTTGCATGAATAAAGAGTCGGATACATAAATCCATATCTGTGTCCGACACAAGTACTCGAGTCCGTGCAACATAGCTTATATATAAGAGTGTGCACACCATCTGCAACAAGAAGTGCCATCTCATTATACTTGAAACCTGCTTACCTCAAAGCAGAAATTCCCACTTTCGTCTGTCTGTCTAGCTTGAGGTTTGACATTCTCTGGTCCATGAGTCAAAGTTACCTAGAATTTGTAGCACCAAATATTACAGCTAACCATACAAAAGTTGATAGCAACTGAAGAAATAAAATCCCTATTCCTTCACATTCAATTAAGAAAATTACCTTTGCTTTATGACCAGAATTAACCATCCTAACCACACCACAAACATCATAGGAGATTGCCTTAATATTTGCCACTGAAGCCATATTTGGCAAAACCTAAGCAGACAAAGAAGTAAAAATGTAATATGTAAGAAAACATCAATAAAACATTCCGTATCCAATTATTACAAAAGAAGAGTAAAAATTGCAAAGCTCTAGATACAAAAACGTAAAACTTGCACTATATCCTTTACCATGTAGTCCTTCAAGCTGTTGAACTTATAATGCTGCTTACTGGCCTCTATTGTATACTGATTTGATGTAACCTTTAAAGAAGAAAAAAGGCAACAAATTAACAGAATGAAATGCCTGTAATAGGTTGACTAGAATGCTCAAATCTCAAAATTACATCCTATATGCCATAAAAAAAATTCCAAGAAGCCTAAGGTTCAATAATCCATTGGTTATAGTAATAGTAGAACAAGTCTTAACAATATTGTAATTAAGAAGTAACAGGACCCTGAGGGAGATGGAGGGATATTTATTGTACATAAATTAATCTGCGATAGAAACTGATGAAACATTTGGAAACTTATCCTTGTAATAGATTAATGTTTAATTGGCAGGACGCTCAAGCACAGCTGAGTCTAATAATCACCAGTTAAATATATTCTATTCTTGGAATGTTGTTAACTGGCTAACTGCATTCAAAATGTAACATCAATTAATGCTTCAACACTGCACCTTGGCTGGTGGGGCAGCTTAGAGGGGCAATAAATAAAAGGGAAGCATGAAAATTTATCAAATTCAGCATAATTTCATTCCATCTTACAAACATCAATTCGATTGAGTCCTAAGCATGAAGTAGCCATGGTCCATAAAATTAATGACCCAACCATTCACCACAAACTGAAAGGCCAATGGCAGCATATTGCTCCTCCAATTACCAGGAACTCATGAAAGACTGGTATCAACAAAGTTTCCAGCTGACCACCATTGGATAAGATTAAACGTGATGGTGTGCACCTAAAAGAGAATGTGGGGAAAGAGATAAGAAAAAAATACTATACCTGGTCGAGCTTGTAATAACCTTCTTTATCAGTTGTAGACCTTTCATGACCATCAACAATAATTTTAACGCCCTCTACTCCCACATCATTCCCATCAACCACTCGCCCTCCAACAGAAAATCCAGTGACCTATACAAATCAACAAAACAAAAGCATGTCATTGCCAGGAAAATCTCATTAACACAGCACAAGTGGTGAAATGATGTCAAATTGGCAATGTTCAAAAGTCCTGAAGATGCCTTCGACTGACTATGATATAAAGATGGTTCTGCATTAAATACTGAAAAGTCTTAACTCTCAACATATCTACTTTGAACAAGAATCCAAAAGGCCAAGCATGTAAAATCTTACTAAAATAACTGATTGTGGCCAAAAGTCATTGCAAGAAGCTGATAAAATAAGCCAATCACAAGCATACACATAACATAATAATACACCTCCATGAGAATAAGTGTGCTTCCAAATTTTACACTATGGTTGGGACTTGGGGGAGTATTAGGAATAAGAAAGATAGGAAAGTGTAGAAGGTAATGAGAGGAAGGGTAATGAAGAAATTAAATCTTTCTTTTCATATGGTTTAGTTGGAAGGAAAAGGATACATATATTTAAAGGTGGAAAATTGTGATATTAGGAGAGAGTATGATTTTACCACATGGCAACTATGTAGGTAGGTTACCTGAAACTTCTGGGGAACTGTTGCATGCTGATGCTCAACAGATATTGGGACAACAGGAGGCGAAACATCAAATACTGTATTCTCACCCTTGTAAAAAGGAACCAGCTCATAATGCCCTGAAACACGTTTCAAATAAGAACGCAAGAAGACCAATCATGTTAATTGATAAAGTCAGAATGAATGCAAATGCATAAACCCATATTTTATGCACACAGTCCATAGAATGAACACATATCAAAGGGATAATTACCGCAAGGTATTGATTTAAATGAGAACATCCCATCAGCATCAGATACAGCATGACAAAGAGGCTTTCTTTGTCCAGTGGCATCACCAGAACCTTGGGGACAATCAAATTCTACAACATCCTCTGAGTATAGATAAATGTGCACTCCCAGTATTGGATTTCCCTACCAAAAAGTGAAGCATATTTTATGTGCTGAATAAAGCTTGAAACAGAACTTAAGATATTTACACAGTAACCTATCATCCATTGATGAAGATAAAGTAGAAATATACATGTCCACTCCTACAATTAAACTTTATATTCTTGCTAAGTTTGAAACAAATAGGAGAAAAGAAAAAATGAAAACCAAAACTAATTTTGTGCTTTGTGAGAGAGTAGAGACGACACTTTCTATGTAATGTTTGTTTTTTTAATATATTGCACAATATACATTAGATATAGACTTAAAACATAGAAAGACAACAGAGTAGTATCATGCAATAATCTAGATCAATTTTTGTCTCCACAGTGAGTTTACCTGAGCAACAACATATCCACGGAGATCGTATCCAGGGACAAAGAAAATATCATCAACTATACCATTTTCAAATCCCAATTGCACCTGCGGCAAATGCATTATTCAAAACCAGTTTCTTGCGAATGATATTAAAGTTCATTTGTTCTATAAGTGTCAGGATATAGAACAAAACACAAAGAACATAAAAGAATGAAAGGAAAAGGAAAAAGGCATACAACCTCTGTGGGACCTCTAACTTCAACTTTTAGATCAGGATGTGATGCGCGAACTTTGTATTTTCCTGCACATGAATTCAGATACTGTAAATTTGTAATTTAGTATGTCTAAACAATAAACATGTAGAAGAAGAAAGAATTAAAGAAAGAAAAGGCAAGTTACTGTTGACAACCTTGAAAGCAATTATAATAAAAGGACGATGAAATATGCATTCCAATTGCATGATTGAGTACAATTCTAAACTCATCCATTGCCTGTGAATCTTGCCTTGAAGTTTTTTTTCTACATGTCTTACATAAATAGTAAGCAAGTTCGGTGATGTTACCTGGAATAATGTTGTTGAACACATAATTTCCTGTTGATGATGTTACAACAGAAGATATGAGATCGTCACTAGAAGACAATAGTTGAACAATGACATTTGAAGGACCCCCATTTTTAACTGAGCAGCTCTTTCCACCAACTGCTCCCAAAACTCTACCAGATAAGGTGAACCTGAGGAAGAAAGATACGTAAACTAAATGATCCTATCATCAGAGAAATTTTTTTACAATTACACCAATGCTTGAATCATCCAAACATAGCAATAACACAGATGATAGAAACAAACCCTGTGAATCGAAAGTTAATATCTTCATTACGATTGCAGCCAGCATCATCAACAGTAACAGGAACACTCTCTGGGTCCCATGACCATCCTTCCGGTCCATTGATTTTAATTACAAACGAGCCCTGTAGATTGGAAGAGGCAGTGATTAATAATCTAAGACCAAAACATGGTATTGTTTCATAGTTGTAAATTTACTAAATTCTATTAAAATAAGGTGAAAGTTAGGGTTCTATAAAAAGTTGCTAACTACCTTGTCATATACTGGAATGAAATAGTATCCATTTGGAGCACACTGCGTTCTTTCCTTTACCAATCCATCTACTGTTCGGAGCTCAACCTAATTTCAATACTTATTTAATTTAATAAAATCAATTTTGAATATTAAAGCAAAACAATTGATCTAATCAACAAAACCTACAAAATCAGTAAATGAAACGCATACCGTAATGTCAGAATAATCAAATTTTGTATCAGTTGACTTCCTCGACTTAATCAGCGACGAACTCGCCTGCAAAACAAAGACAACTAAAAGATCAGTAACTAAAGCTTGAAAACGGCGTCGCATTATATAAGCGATCAGCCAATTCAGATCTGCGCGAGTTTTTTTTTTATTCTTTTGTTCCTCGGTTACGGCATGTTATGTGTAAGTGAAAGGTCCTGATTTATAGGAAATAAAACAGGCGCCGATTTAGGGAATGACCTCGACGAATCCCCCACAGCCGTTAATTGAATCGGCGGAAGCAAGTGAAAATGAGTGCAGTATGATCGAGAAGTATAGTAAAGCGTATGTGATCTCCCTCATATCTGTGATTTGTAAGAGAGTGCAGTGAACTGAGGAGATGGATCTACTACTGCCGCTTCATGTGAGATTTTATATCTGAACACTTTTTTTTTAAGTGGAATTGTTTTTTTTTAGCTCAAAATTTTCTCTCTCTGATATAATAAGGGTTTATGGTTTTAGAAATTATTATTTTTCCTTTCCTTTCTCACTCGCCAATCGCCACTAAAATGGAGTGGCGCGGTATGCTATTCTTAAATGGATCGATGAGCATTTGATAAATCAATTTTTGCTCGGATCCTTCATTAATAATCTCAACTATGCGAAAAAATGGCAAAGAGAAAGTTTTGACAAATTTTTTATGTACAAAGGGCTAAATTAGTATACCACACGCGAGACCAAATTAGGAAAAATTGGAAAAAAAATTAATAATTTAGTCTTTAATTTCTATTTAGTGGTTTAAATAAGTGTATAATCTTAATTATCACTTTTTAAAAATTTATAAAAAAATTCATTTTATCAAAATTTCATCCAATATTTTATATGTGAATTATAAAATATTGAATTCAAATTTTAAAAAATTAATTTTGAATAAAAAAATTTTTTTAAGTATTTTTAATGAAAAAAATTAAATAAATCATAAAAATATATAACATATATAAGAAAATAGCATAAATTTTTTTTACTGATATAAGACAATATACTAGAGATATTCTGATAGTTAATGATAGAATTTGAGTAGTTTTAAATAGTTAGTTTGTTGATAGAAAAATTAAGGGTCAAATTATACTATTGACTAATTATTCGATAAATTCAAAAATTAAATTAACTAAAATACACTAACGACTATTCCAATAAATTTAACATATAATTTAAGATTTTCACACAAAAAAGGGTACCATTTACATCTTTTTTATTTTGTATGATTTTTTAAATTTTTTTGGTTAAAAAATCAAAAAAAAAATAATTTATATATCAAAAATTTTCAAAAAATATTTTAGAATCTAAATTAATTTTTTAAATTAACATATAAAAAAATTAGGTGAAAATATATTAAAATGAATTTTTTATAAATTTTTGAAAAATGATAATTAACATTGTGCACCTATTTGAGCCGTTAAATAGAAGTTGGAGACTAAATTGTCAATTTTTTCCAACTTTTCTTAATTTGATCCCGTGTCAAAAGTTGGTGTACTAATTTGACCCTTCGTCCAAATTACTTCAATAAAAATAAGAATGTACAATAACCAAATCCGATCAAAACCGAAACGGTGAATTTTGATCTGATTCAGTTTTTGTTCATGAATTTTTTTTAAAAAATTTAATTCGGTTCGGTTTATATATTAAAGGATAAAACCGAATCAAACAGGAAAACTGACAAAAAAGAGTCTAAAAAGTTGAACCAAACCTATGATTGAATTAGATTGATGCAATGTGATTCAGTTTTAATCCTCATACCTTTCGATTTAGTTTAACTTTGAAAATAAAAGAAATTCAATTTGGTTTAATTCCGCATAAACCGAATGCACAACTCTAATGAAAAAACATTGCTATTTTTTAAAAATTTTAGGATATGATTTAATTCGTTTTGATATTTTCCACGTCAATATAACAAATTAATCGATATTTTTTATTAATAGCATCAACTAGGAACAAAACAAACCACACACGTTAAGAAAAACCACAAAATATTACACATATCTATATAAATAACTAAATTGTAAGGAATTTTTATTTACCACCTAGGATCCTAGAATGATGTGGCAAGGATTTTTTTTATTTTTTTTTTGTATTAAACATTTTTGTTATTAAATTTTCATGTATTATTAATTGTTAATTTTAATAGTTATAGAATTTGAAAGGATTTGTATTTATTATTTGTTAATAATGTTGTAAATATTTAATTAGTTTTGTCTTTTCGTATTCATAACCTTTTAAAATATATTATTATCCTTTAAATATTATGACTTTTCATATTTCTTACGTTTTTTTTATCATTTGTCTTTTGATATTCCTTTCATGTATTATTAATTCTTAATTTTTAATAGTTATAAAATTTGAAAGGTTTTGTATTTATTATTTGTTAATAATGTCGTAAATATTTAATTAGTTTTATCTTTTGGTATTCATAACCTTTTAAAATTTATTATTATCCTTTAAATATTATGACCTTTCATATTTCTTATGTTTTTTTTTGTTATTTGTCTTTTGATATTCCAAGGCATTAATGAACCTGTTGATAATTCCATTCCTATAAATTGATAGTTTGTAAAGGTTTGTTCTTTTGGTTTGCTTCACTGTTTTCCCTTTGCAAGTTTTCTTCTCCATTTGAAAGCCTTTGAAATATTTGTTTAGATATGAAACATAAATTTGAGTTGTCATCATCTTCATTAAGAATTAGAAATCTCAATCACATAGAAAATGGTGAATTCTCACAAGGTGAATCTCTCGATTTTTTTTCCAATTTATTTAGTTACTATACCTCATTTAAAAATGTGTTTTTCATTCTATTTTTTTGTTTTTGTGTTTAGGTCATAAAAGAGCTTCTCAAATTCTAACTTATTAAAAGGCTAGACTCCAACGGAGGATGGCACTAGATTTGAAGAGGGGAAAGTTTCCCAATTCGACTAAAAAACTACGTGACTTGAATATTATATAATTTTACATCAAACAATTATTATATTATTTTTTGATGTTTTACATTTGTATAATTGTTTATGTTTTTCCCTTAGAGGATGAACAACTTTCAAGAATTTTAGCCTCTAAACAAGCAAGATTGAGACTACGAATTACATTAGATTTGAAAAGGCAAAAATGTCATGGTGTTTAATTTGAGAAATGAAAGGTAATTTAGTTTTTTTGTTATAAGATTATTTTTATTCTTTTTTTGAAAAATATTGTCTTCCTAAATTTTTTCTTATTTAATTGAGCATATAATTTTAATTTCTCCATAATTAATGGAAATACATTATACACATTATTTTCTTTATAGGTCATGAGAATAAGGGTTCGACATTTGGAAAGTCATGTTGCGTATGTGATTTTTATGGAGCAATCCTTTGGTATGAAGAAAGGAATCAAAAGACTAAAGAAACCTCAAACCCAAAATTTTCTTTATGTTGCATGAATGGGAAAGTCCACCTACCATTGCTAAAACATGGTCCTGAATTTCTTAAGAAACTCATGTACTACCATGGTGGGAAAGTATCAAAGATGTTTAAAGAAGGTATTAGA
>CANYLF011150469.1:0-10118 GCA_948193215.1 Bocquillonia castaneifolia
TAATAATAACTTTTTTAATAGTTAAAAATGTTTATAATTTAAATATATATTGATAAATTCATTTTTACTTTTGAAATTGATATATAAATTATAAATGCTATTGATTTATTTCAATAATTTGTTTATAAATATAAATATATATCCTAAATGAAAACTTAAACGAGCTTGTTCACGAGCTTTTAAACGAACAAGCTCACGAACTCCTTATCGAGCTGTTCACGAACATAAACGAACTGAACATCTTAGTGTTCAAGCTCAGCTCGTTTAACTAAACGAACAAAAAATTGAGCTCGAGCTCGGCTCATTTAGTTTACGAACGAGCTCGAGCCGAGCTCATTACCGACCCGAACACCGAGCTGCTCATGAGCGGCTCGGTTCATTTACAGCCCTACCTGCCTATTTATAGGTAGGGGATTACGCGTATAAATGCGTAATACAGCTGTTTGCAGCTAAACCCACAAAAAAGCACCGAAACAAAATAATACTTCCCCATTTTAGGCAGGGGATTACGCGTATAAATGCGTAATACAGCTGTTTGCAGCTAAACCCACAAAAAAGCACCGAAACAAAATAATACTTCCCCATTTTTCTTTCTTTCTCTCTTTAGCTTTGGTCTTCAATTGCGACTGTTGGCTCCACAATCTCCCATTTGAATATTTGATTGAGGATCAATCAAATCTTCACACCATTCTTTCTTTCTTGCTTTTTCCATGATGCTCATGTTTCTATCAGGCCACTAGAGGAATGACACCAAATAAACTTGTCAGTGTTAACTGCCTTCGTCAAAAAATATACTAGGTTATCTTTAGTTTGAATTTTCAGCATATCCATATTGCCCTCTTCTACTTTCTTATGAATGAAGTGATACTGGACTCGTATGTGCTTTGACTTTGAATGAAAAGTTGGATTCCTTGTAAGATGCAAGGCACTCTGATTGTCACAGAACAGAGGAATATTCTCTTGTTCGTGCTCGAGTTCTTCTATTATCATTTTGAACCATATTTCTTTACTGTGCTCCAATGCTCTCTACCAGGATTCGTCATGTAATGACTTACTACTCCCACTACATGTGTAATGTCTGGTCATGTACAAATCATCGCGAACATTAAACTCCCCACTACTGATGCATACGACACTCGAGACATTTCCATCCTTCCTTTTTCATTGCTAGGACTCATATTGGAAGATAACTTGAAACTAACAGGAAGTGGGGTAGAAATTGACTTACAGTCTTGCATATTGAAGCGTCTCAAGACCTTCTTTAAATAATTTTTCTGAGAAAGTCAAATCTTCCTATTGTTTCTATCTTGGTGAATTTGCATCCCTATAATCTTGTTTGTTGGTCCCAAGTCCTTCATTTCAAATTCCCTAGGCAACTACGCCTTCAATTATTCAATATGATCTTTGTTAGGGCCTGCTACCGACATGTCATCTACATACAATAGCAAGATAATGAAATCACTTTTACCAAACCTCTTGAAATATGCACAAGGGTCTGTATTAAGTTTGTTGTATCCAAGGTTCATGATGAAGGAATCAAATCTCTTATACCAACACCTTGGCGCCTGCTTTAGACCGTATAGAGTCTCGTTTAACTTGCAAACAAAGTTCCGCTTTCCTTTTTCTTTAAAACCTTCTACCTGGAGCATATAAATCTCTTCCTCAAGATCTCCAAGAAGAAAAGCTGTTTTCACATCTAGATGCTCTAGATGTAAGTCAAATGTAGCACACATTGCCAGGACTACTCGAATAGTTATTAGTCGAACCACAGGGGGAAGTATTTCATTGAAGTCAATCCCCTCTTTCTGAGCATATCCTTTCACCACCAATCTTGCACGAAACCGCTCCACTTGATCATCGCTATTTCTTTTGATCTTAAAGACCCATTTATTGCCAATGGCCTTTCTTCCTTGTGGAAGAGGCACAAGCTCCCAAGTCTTGTTCTTATGAAGAGCTTCCATTTCCTCTTGCATTGTTGCCATCCATTGAGATGCATCTGAACTGCTCATTGCTTGTTGGAGAGTTGATGGCTCCCCTTCCTCAGTTAGAAGACAGTATGCAACATTACTGCCCATAACATAATCTTTATGCCAGGTTGGTATAAATTTCCCTTTCCAAACTCTGACTCATTAGACTTGACTGGCTCTTCCTCATCAAACTTGGTTGGCTCTTCCTCTTCGTGCTCTGGTGTTGCTTCAGAAGAATCTTCTTCTACAGACTTCCTTTCCACCTGTATTGTTGTAGTCTCTAAGCTTTCTTTTGAAGTACTATCATCTTTTCTCTTCAATTTATCTTCTAAAAAGATAGCATCCCTACTAACTATAACATTGCGGGAAGTGGGATCCCACAGATGATGCCCCTTTACACTGTCAGCATATCCCAAGAACAAACACTTCCTGGATTTTGGATCCAATTTTGTAGTTTCTTGGGCATTGTACATCATGTGCACAGGACTTCCAAATATATGAAGGTTTGAATAATCAACCGGCTTCCTAGTCCACATCTCCATTGGTCACTTTTGATCAATTGCTATAGATGGAGACCGGTTAATCATATAATAGGCGGTGTTGACCACTTCTGCCCAGAATGCCTTATCTAGGCCCGCAGCTCCTAACATTGCTCTTGTTCTTTCTAACAGAATTTTGTTCATCCGCTCTGCCACTCCATTTTGTTGAGGAGTGCATGCCGTAGTGAACTGTCTCTTGGTCCCTTCTTGCTTGCAAAAGCTAGCAAATTCATTACTAGTGTACTCTCCTCCATTATCTGTCCTCAAACACTTGGTCTTATTATCTGAATCAAGTTTAACCCGCGCTTTGTAAGTTTTGAAAATTGCAAACACATCTCCCTTGCTCTTGATAGGATACACCCAACATTTCCTGGAGTAATCATCGATGAAGGACACAAAGTACTTCGCTCCTCCCAGTGATGAAACTGGTGTTTGCCATACATTAAAGTGAACTAATTCTATAACAGTCTTGTTTCTAGAATTGGATGTGTTGAACAGTAGTCGAAGCTGCTTGCTTATTATGCAGTGCTCACAAAAAGGTAGTGACAGCTTTGTGAGACCCGGAAGTATATTTTTCTTAGCAAGAACCTTCATGCCTTGTTCAGACAAATGTCCAAGTTTCTGATGCCACACCATTGCAGATTTTTCACTTGAACTACTTGAAGCAACAGATGCTTCTACTTATTGCACAATCTTTCTCAAAAGCATATACAAATTTGCAGCAATCTTTTCTCCTTTCATAATTACAAGCGCTCCTCCGCTAATCTTAATGATTCCCATTTTGATAATACAATCAAGATCATCCAGCTGTCCCAGAGATAACATATTCTTCTTCAAACCTTCCACATGTCGCACTCCTTTAATAGTGCGGACTGTACTGTCATGCATCTTCAACCTGATGGTTCCAATGCCTTTGTTCTTTAAGGCATTATCTTCACAACTATACACAAATCCTCTTAAAATAGGTTCATAATGATGGAACCATTCTCTTCGAGAGGTCATATGATAAGTTGCTCATGAGTCAAGAAGCCATACATCAGCAAATTTCTTCCTGCTCTCCGTTGAGATTGCTACTTCACAGCACAATACATTTTCATCATCTGAAGTGCTTGCCACATTCCCTTGAGGATTGAAATTCTTCAGACTTCAACAATCGTTCTTCAGGTGACCTTTCCTACCATAATGGTAGCATTTAAAATTCATCTTACTTCTTGATTTTGACCTACCATGATTGTGACTCCCGCTTGGGCCACGTTCTGTTGATCTCCTTCTCATCACCGTCAAGGCTTCCACTTATTGTGAACCTGCCTGCTTGTCCTCCTTGTTCTTTCATTGATTTTCTTCTTCAAGCATAGTGGCTGCTATATTATCAAAGACCAGAGAATTGGAATGAACATTATTTGTTAAATTGATGATGAGTTGATCATATGAATTAGGTAGACTTTGGAGTAGAAGTTCCGCACGTTCTTGAGACTCTATTTTATAGCCCAAAGATGTGAGTTGAGAAAATAAAGTATTCAAGACATTGGGGTGCTCTGTCACTGAAGTAGATTCTGACATTCTCAAGGTGTAAAGTTTCCTCTTAAGAAAAATTTTGTTGTGTAACGACTTGGCCTCGTACAGTTTGGTGAGGTGGTCCTAAATCTCCTTTGTCGTCTTCTTTTCTTCTATGCTGGACAAGATCCCATCTGCAAGTGATAGATGAAGGTTTGCAATAGCATTTCCATCCATCTCGTTCCATTTATTGTCATCTGTGAATGTTTTCGGCCTTTCACTGATAGCAGCAAGACAATTGCCTTTTCTCAATACAGGCTTTATCTTTAATTTTCACAGTGAGAAATTTCTTCCGTTGAACTTTTCAATCTCAAATTTTGTCACCATTGCTTCTATCACAAAATTTCTAAGGAAAAATTAGCTCCCACTATTTCACGTGTACAATACAGTGAATAGTACTCCGCTACAATAACAAATGAATAGTACCCCCTACTACAGTGATTGTGAACAGTGCCTGTTATAATATTTTCCACTATTTCAACAGTGCATGGACAGTGTTTTTACTATTCATCAAATTACTATTCTGACGTCTGTTTTTAAAACGGGTTGCAGCAGTAAACTCCATGTAATTTTCTTTTCCTCATGGAATATTTTATTTTCTAAAATACCACAACTTTTGAAAAACCCCTAACGGGCTCTTGACACCTTCCAAGGGTGAATAATAATCTAATTTATTTTCTGATATGGAGGATCCACTTTAGTGGTAGCCACAAAGCATACAATAAATTGATATATATACGCACCCAAGTCAGGCTTTGATACCAATTATTGAGAAAATCGGACCGGATAGAGCAAGACCACAGCTAATAATTTGAGAAAATAAAAATAAACAATAATAAAATAATAGAACATACAGATTTACCTGGAAAGCCCCTAAACAAATTAGGGTAAAAACCATGGACAAGGATAGAAGAATTTCACTGTAAAAAATAATAAAAGTTACATGCTCTCTATTTATAAAGGAGAAAACACTAAAAATTCTCTCTTGATAATAGGAGAAAATAATCACTTAACTTTCTAATATTTTTCTCTACCTCTCTCTCTATATATATTTTTTCTCTCTATAATAGAATGATTTCCTTCTTAAATAGGCTGGAAATTACGCGTATAAACACGTAATACAGCTGTTTACAGCTAAACCCACCGAAAAGCAGCGAAACAAAATAATACTTCCCCATTTTTCTTTCTTTCTTTCTTTAGCTTTGGTCTTCAATTGCGGCTGCTGGCTCCACAGATTGGCATTAACATTATAATGTGTAGAATGGTGTGCCGTAGAGGAGGGAACTGAAGCTGGGAAGCCTGTTCCCGGCTAGTGTGGTTGTTGAATTGGGTACCCTGTCACCGTTCTATCTTCAAGTTCCATTGTTGAGACACAATATTATTAGTCTATACGTGCATATAATTGTAAGTCTATATTTCTCATACATATAATTAAGGTAAAACCTCTATTGGAATCCTATATATAGAGTATTATTATAAAAAAAATTATATTTTAACAGAATTTTATTTATAAATGTATATTATAAGTTGTGATTACATTTTTTTTATTTTTATATAGAATTTATTTGAATATAAATATTCCGGCTCTGTTGTAATATTCCGGTTCTATTGGAATATATTTTGAAAAAGGAAGAAGTTGTTAGTGTCTAAATAAAATTAGAATTCTCCATCTACCAATTAGGAAAAGGATTGGACGGTCAATCTTGTTCTCATTGAATTCTTGATTCTCAAGTAAAGATTTTGGTAATTTCTATTGAGTTTTACTAGGAGTGGGAATGTGGTTGCGGAATTTTACAATCAAGTCCCATGATCTCAAGCTATGCTGAGGGCATATAAGGCTCATATGTAGGGGTTTGTACATAAATCCAATTCGAACTTGAAAAATCAATTAAATGAATTGATTTGTGAAAATTAATTCAGTTTATTTTGTATAACTTTTTTTTTTAAAAAAAATCTTACTTGAAAATTATAAATTTTCTGAGAAGTTAACTTTTCAAGAAGTTTACTTTCAAAAAAATTATTGTAAGAAATTGAACTTTTTTTTTATATGTGGAGTACGTACAAACGCACGCACCGAAGTATCACGTACCCCGTTTTACGGTTGTTCAGAGTAATTTCCGATCGAGAGAAGCCCCAACTCTCTTCCAAAGGAAGTGAGGCTAGAATTCGAGATCTCCCTTGAATGATGCTTTCCTTGACATGTGACTTTACCACTAAAACAAGACCCCTTTAGTTAAGAAATTAAACTTAATTTTATTTGTTTTAATTTTTAAGTTTCCATGAAAGTTAATTTGTATTTTTAAATTATTAAATATTGAAAACAATTATGTCCTTAATATTTATGTAAAATATAGTAATAAAATGTGTTTATCCTCTTTAACTTTCCTAAGAAAGTTTCACGGTTGGAAAATAAACAAATAATACTTATTTTTAATTTGAATGAAAAACTGAAAAGTGTTGACTATTGGTCAAAGTCATGGCTTCTGAAACATACCCCTTATAAAGGTTATGGCTCTCCAAGTTTTGTTTATAAAAACAACAATCCTACCGCATGTTTAGATTAATGAAAAGCTTTTCTTTTTATATTAAATTCATAGAGTCATACATTTAAGAGATTTAACATTTTTTCAATTCATTATTCTTGTAATTTGGAGTGCTACTATTAATAAGAAAAAATCATTGTATCCTAGGAGACGGTTGTTAATAACCCGAACCATCAGTGGGGAACAAATTCATTTTAAGGAAATATAGTTAAACTCTAGTCTCGATTTAATCACTCGTTTTTCAATATTATTATTTCTTCTTAAGATTGTAATATATATGTATCAAACATATATAAACTAACAGAGCATATTCAGAAATTAACGAGATAAATAGTATGGGCAAATAAAAAAATTAATTAGTTCTAACAGAGCATATTCAAAATTAATATACAACAGGAAACTACAAGTGGTCTGAGTTGTGAAATTAAGTTGTCAACTCAAGTGCAAGCTATACACTTCAAAATTTAGTTAGTTCTAATAGAGTTTATCGATTTTAGAGTAATGCAGACAAGTAAAAAGAATTAAATTCATCATTCATGAATTATATATACATGGCATTGTCCAATAATCAGTGATTTTGCAAATAACTTCAGACATACGTGGGTACATTTCATTATACTCCAATTGAACAGAACCAATTCACCAGCTAAAAGAAAGAAAGAAAGAAAATAGAACTAGTTGACCTTCAGTTGAATGAATAACAGGTTCAAAACTACAGTTGAGTTAGGTCTATCACTTCTCTCTTGGGATCTATCAACAGAAGTCACTAGATGAAAAGGTCCTTAGCAAATCTTATTCCTGTGATTATTTACTCAGCAAGTCTATAAACATCAAAAAGAGGGTAGCTACGTCTCCATTCCCTTTCTTCTTCTTCTGCAGAGTAGAAGAAAATGGTTACTTTTCTCGTAGTTATCTGAACTTTTTAAGGAAGCAAGTTTCTCTAAGTTAGTTCCATCCTTCCACAAGTGCATCAATTTACCACAAGTACTAATTTTCAAATATTCGGAGTGTCAAGTCCTCCACACGTGTGTCATCTTATCTTAAAAAATATGTTTGATTTCTAAGGCAGTAAGGAGAAAATAAAACAGATAGGTAAACATGTTAAATTGGTAGAAAAGTAAATTCCAGCGTTCATAAGCAGAAGAGAACAGGGCAATACCTTAGATATTATGTCTCCTAAAGATTCTAAGGTGATGAAGGGACATGACATTACCTATATTTAAAACCAACTTCACCCCACGCTCAAATTTAGATGCATATGATATGTCATTTGTTTTATGAAGTAGACCCAAATCATTAAACCAGAGAGAGTAACTAAACATAAAAGAATGGACTTTTCAGTTGGAAGTAAATGATAAAAATCCATTGATGGAATGCTGCAGATAGCACCATCATCATATGATGTGTATAATGAGATAACAGAAATGATGGATTAATAATCTCCTATAAGTTTTAAGAACCTTTTTTTCTGAAAGAACTAGTTGAGGGCTTGGCTTCCAAGTGTAGCAGGAAGCCCTCTTTCTGACAAGGATTGGCCATTTGGGAAATTCCAAATCATTAAGCAGTATCAAGAGATGAAGTTTTGGAGGCCAATAAATAGTTGAATCAGCATCGACTGGTATGTCCATGCATGTCGCCTTTGTACAGCTATGGTTGCCAAATTCAAGACGCATAAGCTCCATCTCATATCTGTCTTTCCTTCACACAAAGCAGAAGAGGTTAGTTAAGGAAACTAAATTATTGATTTAGCATCAATTTGTTTGGAAAATAATAGTTATAACTTATATATTTGAATGAGAGTCTAAGGAGGTTGAATCTTTGTGCTCGGTGTTCAGTATCGGTAGAACATTTGAATCTAGACACGCTTCAAAGTAGTGGAAATATGCTTAATGTAAGCAAGATATTTATGGGAGGCATTAACTAACCAAGTGAATCCATGCAAATTCCGAATTCCTCAATCTTTGAGCTACCCATTCATGTAACTTCCGAATGTTTTCCCTGCCACATGCATAACTTAGTTGGCATAAGCAGACCATACAAGATGGTGGTTTCAGGGAACTCTATTTTTACATTTTATTTGCCATTTTACGAAACCTGAAAAAAGAAAAGTGACATATCATATATCTTTCACGATACACCGTAGTTCCATTTGTCCCAACCAGACAAGAAGCAAAGTCCAGTGAAGAAAGATTCACTACTTGTTTGAAAAATTCTGATGGTCAGATGTTAAGTAACCAAATGCACAAAATTTGATTTCCCAATTGTTACAACTTGTGGAGAAAATGAAATAAATATTTAAAGGAAGCATGTTTTAACTGACCAACCTCCTACTGCTGCAATCTATCAGTTGTTGGAAAATTTATCCTGTGATTTTGGTTTGTGGCCAACCTCCTACTGCTTCTCTGTCAAGGAAGTTGCACGTGCATCTGTTACAGTAGATGCTAAAGAGGCTTAGACTTTTCATCTAACTACAGTGAAAACTATTCCTTTTAGAACAAAAAATGATGCTTAAAATCTTTTGAGAAGTTGTAACGGCACATACAATGCGGATTAAACTTTTTCTTCAGGTAGCTCTAGTCACCAAATCAGAACCATTTTTCTCTGCTTTGAATTTAGTTGATGAAGAGATATTCAGAAGATTATTTGGATGCAAGATCTGCATAATTTAACCACTAGCTTCATCCAAATTTATCTTAAATGCTCAGTACCAAGCTAAAATAGGTTAAATTTTTTTAAAAAAAAGAAGAGGCGAACCGATCGACATAGACAAGGAGAAAGATCAAGTGGTGTTAGTTGGTCACAACATACCTGAGAAAGCAGAAAGTGAAAAGGCGCAGAATCCCCACTTCACATACTTCTTTCCCTTTTATGAAAAGCATGAAAGAAGATTAGTTCAGAAAATTAAGTCTCAGTATTCATTAGCATGAGAAAGAGGGCCATACCTCTGATATTTTGTTGACCAAGGGCTCTCAAATATAAGAGAAACAGGTGAATGCTTCCATTTAATAACCACCTTTCCTCCTTTATAAATAATCTAAAGTACATGCAAACGACATGTCATTTATTGCCCAAGATATTAAATTAAACATAAAAGAATGTACTATGAGTAGCAAGTAAATGATACCTCCTTGTTGATGGAATGATGCAAATGGAAATTGACGACTGTCCACAAATGTATGGATTATCGCAGTAGTAATATTCAGAATACGAGGTCGATCCTCAGGGACAAACGTTTAAATTGATTATTCGATTTTAAGCACGAGATGCATAAAAGTAAACTAATACCCTTGATTGTTTTATTTTGAAATCTTAAACCCAATTTTAATTAAAATGTAAATTAATCTAAGAAATGTAACTAAGCGATTAAATAAAATTAAAACTTGAAAAATGAAATTGCAATTAAAAGTAAACCAAGTTAAAATGAAAATTGATAACTAAAATCAAGGGGAAAAGCACTAGAGTTCATGAAATAATCTAGCGGGGTAATCAAATTTCCTAGTTCGGGTTCATTCAAG
>CANYLF011150604.1:0-22299 GCA_948193215.1 Bocquillonia castaneifolia
AACTATTAAAAATTAACAATTAATAATACATGAAAGGAATATCAAAAGATAAATAACAAAAAAAAAGTAAGAAATATGAAAGGTCATAATATTTAAAGGATAATAATAAATTTTAAAAGGTTATGAATACCAAAAGATAAACTAATTAAACATTAACATTATTAATAAATAATAAATACAAAACCTTTCAAATTCTATAACTATTAAAAATTAACAATTAATAATAAATGGCCTTGGAATATCAAAAGACAAATATAAAAAAAAAAACGTAAGAAATATGAAATGTCATAATATTTAAACGATAATAATAAATTTTAAAAGGTTATGAATATCAAAAGACAAAACTAATTAAATATTAACAACATTATTAACAAATAATAAATACAAAACCTTTCAAATTCTATAACTATTAAAAATTAACAATTAATAATAAATGAAAATTTAATAACAAAAATATTTAATATAAAAAAAAACCCATGTCACATCATCTTATAATCCAAGATGGCAAACCAAATTTTCTTATAATTAGTTATTTATATAGATATAAGTCAATAGATGGATAGTTAAGTAGTAGTCGATAATAGTCCCGTGACCGTGATTGGTTAACGCGGTTTTCGGGCTTATGGTGTAGAAGAAATGTGATTAAAACGACGTCGACGGCCCATTTTGTCATTTTTTGTTTCCTAAGCTAAGCATGTGAGGTCTATTCCTACATTTTCTAGTTAACGTTACTCGGAATTTCCCACGTGGCCCAATCTTAATTTTGTTCTTCGTAAAAATTTATTTCTTTTTTCTTTTGCTTAATTAGAATTTCTTTTACAAATTATTTTTTTTTCTTTGAAAAACAGACTTCCAAATTACTTTTTTATTGTTATTGTTATTATTATTTACAACGGTCCAATACCAAGTTCCGTGACATGGTTAGCGATAAGAATAATATAAATAAATCCCCATCCAACAAAATTAAGACTTACAAACAAAGCACAATATACTTATTAATACAGTTTATCATGTTGTGAATATGAAATGCTTACACTTGTGAAATTTCATATGTACGTAGTTGTCGGTTAATTTATAGTTTAAAAATGTAAAACAATGTATCAAGATGATTCTTATATTAGTCGTCGTTGATGATTATAAATAAACAAAAATCAATATACTAAAGGGTGAATGTATTATCTTCTTTCATTTTTGTATTTTACAAGAGTTTATGTTTTTTTTTTTTTTGTAATCAATGTAATTTTTCTAAAAAGATTCTAAACCTTTATTAGATTCAAAACATCTTTCATTAAATAATTTTACATATAAGCATCAAATTCAAAAAAAAAAAAGAGACAATGCTATCTTGCTAGTATTTTTTTCTTTAAAAAAAATTAATTAATTCTAGTTTCACATACTCTCTTTGATGGTTTACTTTTTTTTTTTTACAACCATAGATGCTCTATTGATATTTTTATAATTTTCTTTTACATTGTGTCGATATAAATGAATTTTTTAAAATTTATGAAATTCATTTACAAATTTATAGATTTTTACATTTGGTTTTAATTAAAGTTCATTTTGATAGAATGTGTGAATGAAATCTAAACTACTAAAAATAAAAATATTTTTAGATTTAATAATTTTATTTTATCTATCAAGTGCCAAACAAAAGCTTAATATTAATAAATCACATTATGAATTGAAACTTCAGTTAGAAGTAATACAAAATATTCTCTTTAGTTGGAAGCTCTATCCACCCTAGGATTGTAGTTAAAACAATTTGGGGTTACATTATGGGAAAACATAAGACTTTATGTCACAAAAGATAAAAAAAATAATCATCATAAATTCTAAAAAAATCCAAAACTTGAAGTGAAAAGCATTTGTTTTCATCTATTTAATTTACAAGAAACATCATATGTTGTCTAGAACAGTTGTAGATTTAACTCTTTGAGATGAAAGAAGAAGAAACATATATATTGTTGGCTATGTTGGTGGCATTACATTTCAAAGAGGAAAAAGAAATAAAAGAAAAATAATAGTATTAGCATATAACAACAATAAAAAGGACCCACACGGTATATGTTTACTGTGAACAAATTTTTATAGCTGATAGATAGTAACATAATTTGTATAGTTTTTGGTGATCTGGAGACCATTTGAGACTTCTCATTAATTAGTTGGATCTTGACTACTATATATGTAATTATGTACTTCAATTTAACTCACATGATTTAACCAATTTGGTCATTAGCCACTAAAGTAATGATAAGGCATTCATGTTTTTCTAGAAATTGAGACAATTTGGAGTTTGATTCGTTAATTCTTCTCGTATTACACCCTATACATAGACTATTTTCTACATTTTAGTAGTTTTTTGTCCCTCAATTTTCAAGGAAAAGGGCATAATTTGATTCCAATTTTCATGATTACTACTTAGAAATAATAAGTTAGAAGTATATCAACTAATGTGGAGGATGACAGATTGATCCGATAAGCGTGTAAAATATGGGACAAGATAAGATACATCTTAAAAAAGAAATGAAAGGATGATTCATAATAATTTATAAGTAGAGATGAAGTTAACACCCAGATTTTTAGATTTTTAAAAGCTGTTTTATCATCTTCTAATAAAGACAGGGTTCAAACTCGAAACCTCTACCCTTTATTAAAAGACATTTCACCATCCATACTAACCTTCACTTGTAAAAATTGTTAAATTAGCAAATGTATACGTGGTAAAGGTAGTGATAAAAAAATTGTATATTTACTAATTTCGATCCAAATAAAATGAATTTAAATAATTTTTTATCGGATTACAATAAATAAAAATAAGTGTATATTTACTATTTTGATCTAAATAAAATGAATTTAAATAATTTTTTACCAGATTAAAACAAATTAAAATGTAATATTATTAATCACCTGAATAATAATATAAAGTTCAAATATAGAAGATATTCTACATATGTAAATAGATAGTAGATACAAAATATCTAATTAAATTTATTTATTTATTTAGTGTTTAATTATTTTTTATTAAACATTATTGAAATTGTATATTCGGTGATGTCTATAGATATTTTTATTTAGGCTTGGAATAATTGCATAATTAAATGGATATAGATTTGAATAGGACTTCATTAGATAAATATGCTTCATTCTAAAAATTAGGGCTGTGCAATCCGTGATTCAGTTTGGTTCAGTTTTCAAACCGGTTAAACCGTCAGTTTTTCGGTCGTTCTTTGGTGAAACCAAACCAAACCAAAATTACATATAAACTGAAGTCAAACCAAATCAAATTATTTGGTTATTTCAATTTGGTTCGGTTCGGTTCATCGATTTAAATTTTTTATTATTTTTTTTATTTTTAAATATTTTTATAAACAATTATTATGTTTTTTATTAAATATTTAATCAAAAAAAATAATGAGGATATACACATATAAATAAAATATATAGGATATATGTATAACATTTATGAAAAATATATAAATAAATATATGAAATGTATAAAAATAAAAAATATAATAACAAAAAAATGAAATTTGGTTTACAATTTGGTTCGGTTTTACAAACTGTAAAACTGAACCATTGTAAAACCGAACCAATGGTCGAAAATCTAATTTTATTAACTTTCTAAATCAAACCACACCACACAACCAAATTGATCGAACCATAATTCAAAATTTAATTCAGTTTGGTTCAGAACTGCGATTTGATTCGATTTTTGCATAGTTTTACTGAAAACATAGTTGAATATTTCTCGTTGAATATCCTAAGACTATAGTTAGTTTTTTCTTTTTTACATGTTAATTACATATCTTATCAATTGTCTAAAATAAGTTTTAAGGTAGTTCTTACCAACTTTAACAAAACTAACGAGTTAGGAAATTTAAAATATGAATTAATTATCAGCTCAATAACACTCCTATAAGATTTTTTTTTAACTAAGATCACGCAATTGTATTGTTCAAAATCTATTCTTTACAAATGTCATAAAAGTAAAATTGAAGTATATTGTATTATTTGGATTTAATTTTCATGGTTAAGAAATAAATCTTAACAATGTAACCTGAACATGAGATGGAAGTCAGTGGTTTCCAAATCCCTCTCTTAGTTTATTCTCATGAATATTAAGTGTTTTAAGAGTCATGGAGTGATGGAACCAATAAGGAGGGAAGATTTCATCAAGCTCTCCAAATTGAAGTTTAGTTGCAATTCTATCGACTTTTCATAGTTTTTTTTTAAAAAAGTTTATGTTGATTTGTAACATTATTATAGGTATTTTTTTCCCCTCCCTTTGGAAGATTATCCTTGTAAATTTGGGACTACAAAGAAAATGTATATTTTACTCTGGTTAGTGATGGAGGGAGAGGAAACAAGAGGGGGCCATGCCTCCCTCCCTCCAAAATACTAGTTATAATTTACATAAAATATGGAAAATTATTGTGAGTTGTTAAATTTAAATTTTAATGAATCGACTATAGATCAAGTATGATATAAGTTTGATTTGAAAAATTTTAGTTTAAAATCCTAGCTCCCTCTTGGTGAAACTATAATGCTCTAGAGTATTTAAACAATTAAATTAGATTGTTTTTTCATCAATCCTAATCATTCAAAAAAAGTAATAATATTACCACATATAGAAGTGGGCATAAAGGGTTATAAATAAATATAACAGGCAAACATTTTTGGTCCATATTGTATTGTAGTTGTACTATTGAAGTTTTAATTTAAGAAGTTTGGAAGTAGCAAGCGGAAAATGCTAAAACCCTTTTCTTTTGTTGCGTAAAATCAAAGTATTGTTCTGTTTACAGCTTTTAAAAGGTATAAAAAGAAAAGGAATGACAAAGGGAAGGATGCTTGTAGCCTAGTCAGTCTATGTCCTCCTTTCTTTTTCAGAATGAAGCAATGAAAAGAAATTAAAGGAGCAAACCATATCATATTATATAAATTTGAAGGCCTTGTACATATTGCATTGCTTGGGATCTTTTTAGCTACTTTGTGATTTGTCTGAATTGACAACGAATAATTGATGGTTCAAACATTAATAGCTAAAAATCGGACATGTATTATTAGTAAATAAGGTGCCTTGTACGGTTATTTTGTCACTGAGTAAATAAGGTGCAAATAGAGTTGACAAGCTTGATTATGTTGGCCTCATCAACAAGCAATGGAGAACTGTTTGATTGTAATTGATAGAGACATGATCATTGCAAAAACTCTTGCATTAGATAATTGTTAACTTACCGCATAACAACCATAACCAGAATGTTGAATTATGTAGAACACCAAACAGTTACAATGACAAATGTAGAGCAAATCCTAATGACTATTCTTATATACTTGAGATTTCTACTCAATCACTTCTGCGCATTTTAGTATTCAGCGGAACTTCTTTGTAGGATTGCACCTTCTCAGCTGCTCTGCGTAGTGGTCTTCCCAATGAGGGTCTTTGCACTACTTCTGCTTTATTTCTTGAGTTAACAGATGAACCTGATAGAATTGTATCGTCTTCTTCTCCTCGAGAATTCTCGAGTTGTTGTTGAGTGATTTGTTTAGTAACATCGTCAATCTCAAACAAATTCTCAATCAGCTCTTGTTCGAGCCTAGAATTAGCAGATTGCCTTCTCAGACACCGTCTGCACAAAGAATAAAGCATGCTGGTAAATTGAACACATGCAAACGGTGCATAGATTCAGACAGGCAGGCTCAAAAGTTGAAATGTAGACTGTAACTTGCCTTTTGTTTTCAAGTTTCTCTTTTTCTGCACATTGTCTTGAGGTAGTAGAAGGGCCTACAGCTGCAAGTAAAATGAGAATGCATTATTATTATTATTAATTCAGCACCCAATACCAATACCAATACCAATACCAAGACATAATAAAGAAATGGCTACTAAGATGAGCAAACTTAAGTTACAGATGATTAATTACATCGACTCCTCGCGGTACGCCTTCTGATGCGATGATTGCCATGTTTAGTGTCACTATTAGCTTTGTTTAAGCGTTCCCCTGAAGCATTCTGCTCCATTTCCATGAAACGACAACGTATGTGTATGTGTATGTGTACGATGATGTCAAGTTGTAGAAAAAGCACAAACTGTCAAATGGTTCTAATACACAAATTTTAAATCGGAGACTTACCTGAGAGCCAGGGGTTCGCTTGGTCACATCTGCTTTTCCCTGCATAATAGGGCTAATCGATCACAATCGACTTTAAAGAGGAGGAACTTGGTTTTCTTGGTAATGCTTGTATATCCTAAACTACAACATATCAAGTTTCTTTCTTCTTTCGACTGAATTTTTTTTTATTAATCTTCTAAATCATATATTGATACATTGCTTTCAGGTCTACTTTTGGGCATAAAGATATTATAGAATAAGCATCACAGGAGGTTTAGAAACAACAAACTTTAACAATTTGAAATGCATTCTAAGAATGAATCAGATAATGGAAACTGAAACTAACCGCTAATTCCAAATTCTTTGCTTTAAGCAAGGCATCTTTGCATACAAGTTCATGTTGTAGTGCCTTCACCTGAAATGATGATACCAACTTTTATTAAGTTGAACACAGATAATGATAGGATCTCAAGAACTTACAAAGATCAATATTCAAAAACAATTTTAAATTGGAATATTACCTTTTCTCTTCCTAAATTAACCTCCTATGACAGAAAATTCATACAATCAATAGTTCAGAAATATATGAAACTAACTAAAAATATCAATGCATAAGGGGAAAGACACCGACTGCTATCATCTGGCTGTTAGACTGAGCAAGATTCCAGTTCTGCATCTGCAGCTTCTGATAATGCATTTTCATACTCTTCATTTGGTTATTGCTCAATGCTATAATTTTACTGTTCAATTAAAAATTAAGAAATCCAAAACTACACATGAAAATTTATATGTATAAGAAGCAAGAAAATGTCCAAGAGACATTTTATTTTTAATTCTTCAACCTCTAAACCATGTATAAATCAAGAAAAGAAATTAAGCACAAAAAAGGATACTCTCTCTCTTCAAGAAGCCTCTTTAGAGTCACTTTTTCCTGTTCCAAGAGCAAAAAAAAAAAAAAAATGCTAAGCCAAAGAGTAGAATTCATAAATGAAACAAGTAGTACTGGGGTCATCTCAAGTTTGAATCCCCAATGGGAGCCAAATTGGCCAAAATAAATCCTGTAAAAGAACTGAATAATAGAGTTCTAACAAGAAACAGAAATCCAAAAAAAAAAAACAGAGGAATAGATTGTAATACATTGAGAAGCTGATTAATTAAGTCTCCAGTAGGGTCGGAAACTGGAGGAGGCTGCTGCTGCTGCTGCTTTTCTTCAAGGCTAACCAATTTATGTTGCGACTGAGAATTAGTAATATCAGAAAGTCTTTTTCTTACTAAACTTCCAAAAGATGATCTTTTCGCCGTTCTTTCGCCTTTCATAATTCTTCCTCCTAATATCTAACCGGGTACTTTTGTTTGAAAAAAAAATAGTACAGTTCAAGAATGAGTAATTCTTCAAAGTTAAAGAGCACCCAGAAATCAATTTGGCGTAAAGATTGGGGTTTTAGTTCAAGAATTAGTAATTCATGAAAATTAAAAGAATACCCAGAACAGAATTTGGCATAAAGATTGGATTTTTGGTTGAAAGATGGTGTCTTTAAATTAGTGGGTGTGTGAAAACTAAAGAAATGAAAGTGTTAAACACACAAGTATAATGGATAGTATGTTTTAATCTGTTACAAATTCAAAATCAAGGAGGAGGAATTGATGAAATGGAGAAAATCTTTCTTTGTTGAATTCAAAGAAAATGAAGAGAATAGAATCCAAGAAAAATGAAAAAGAAAAAGAGAAAGCAAAGGCCAAAAAGAGAGAGAATAACGATTTTTGTAGGTTTGGAGTTCTCAACGGCTTTCCGAACCTATACATTCACCGCGTCAATATGCAACCGAACCTCATTTTTGAATTTCCAAACCTTTCTCCGAACCTATCCTATTCCTTTTACATTTGCTTTTTGAAAATCTTGTACAATATTTTAAAATTGAATATATTTTGATTTTTTTGAAAATAGCCTTATATTTTGATAAAATCTTAGTCTGATGTTTTTTTTGAAACAGCTTGTTCTAATGTTCTCAGTAACTAGCTTTGTAACTAGCTTTAAACCTGGGCGTTAAGCAGGTAAAATTTACTTTAAAAATAAAATTTTAATAATAATAATAAGGATATAAGTAAATAAAAAAATTTATTCATGAAATGATATTGATATATGTTGAATAAACTTAGATTTATAACTATTTTCAATTTTTGTGGTGTTTTTTGATAATGTTAATTTCAAATGAAAAATGAATTCATAAAGTATAATTTATAACTACTAATCTTAAAATAATAAAGTATGTGAAAATTTTATAAGATAACATTACCATCAAACATAAAATATTGAAATTACTACTAAAAATAATTATCTATTTTATGTACTAATTCATCATTGCAATCTACTTTATATTTTATACATGTGTTGAGTATAAATAATAAAAATATCAAGTAAAAAAATATATTGAATATTGATATAAAAAAAAAAGCAGGTAAAGATACTTATATATAAAGTCTGTAAACTAAAATAATTAATTTACATACATGTTGTTTATTTGATTTTAATCCAGTGAATATATATACTCAACTAATTATGAAATTTATATTGGTGCAATAATAATTACATTTCAAATCTCCAATGAATTTACATTTGCTTAATGTTCATGTATAGATATTTTAATATTTATATGTGTATTTTAATTGGTGCATGAATTAAAAAAAAAAGATTAGTACATCTTATATATAAATCAATATTATAATTTTTTAAATTTTAACATAATACATAAATTTTTAAATTTTTCTATTTATTATTATCTTTTTACGATATTTTATGTAAATTTATATACATAAAGTAAAATATAATTTTATATATAATATAAAATTAGAGACCTATCAAGTATTTTATTTATAATAATATATAATCAATTTATGAATAAAATTAAAGGCTATAAAATAAAATTAATTCAATAAGATACCAAATACATTTAAAACAAATAAAACATATAATTAAATTAAAAGTATACATAAAAAAGATCAATAATGAATGATGTAAATGATAAACATAACTAAAAATTAAATTGTGGATTGCCACATAAGTATAAGAGTAATTAATAACAATAATAATAAATTTAAAGTAAGAGTAGATTGCCACATAAGTAATTGACTTCAAAATAAACTTAATCTATTCAATTGAGATATTAAGGAGTCTACTTTAATAATATATATAGATCGGTAACAATACACGGTTACATTACATTAGTGTCACAAACCGAGAGAGCATTCAAACTCAAGACTCAAGAGTATATTTGTTTTTAGGATAAATTTTAGTATCTATCTATCTAAATCTATCTATCTATCTATCTATCTATCTATATATATAATAAAGTGAATGCATAGACTTTGTTTGAGTTGCTTTCTATTTTTGTAATTTTTGAGATTTTCTAAATTTTTAAATATTTTATTTTTATTTATTTGTCTTATGATTGGTTCAAATTAATTTTTATATACTTATCATTAAAACTATTATATATAACTAATATAATTAAATAAGACTATATTCATTGAATAGTTAATAAACATAAATTTAATTAAATGACTACATAGAAAATTGTGCTAAATAAATAATTTAAAGAAATAAGCCTATATTTATTTAAAAATTAAATATATAAACTTATTAAATGACTTTATCAAAAAATTAAAAACATAAATAATGCTATATTCATTGAATACAATTAAAAAAATGAATTATATATATAGATAGATAGATAGATAGATATTACAAAACCTAGAAAGATAAACACATTTTATATATAGTTATTTGAATATATAATTTTGATTATAAATTTTACAATAATATGATAATTACAATTACTTTATTTATATCAAAAATAATTTTTATTGGTTCAATTCTATTTAAATATATGAAATTGATAATTTATTTATAATTAAGTGGAGGCCGGATTAAGCAATAGTTAAAATTTTTAGACTTATAAATTAATTTTATGAGTTTTTAAATTTTAACATTAAGTAAGCTTTAAAATAACCGATTTTAAATAAAAATTAAACATTTATATTTTATATATAATCAAAGGAAAGTGGATCAAATGAAAGTTAAAATTTTTAGACTTATAAATTAATTTTATAAGTTCTTAAATTAATATTTTTAATGTTATTATATTTTTAAATAGAAGTAAAAAATATATAAAATATATACAAAATAATTCTATATAATAAAATTTAATAGCAGCCAAGTGAAACTCAGAAATCCGTCTGGTTAATTATATAAAAGTATAATAAAAATGCAGGATGTTACGGATGAGAAACTTGAAGAAACAGAAAATATAAAGACTTTGAAGCGTGTGTATAACACTTTCTTTAGAGTAATATTTGCCCCCATTAGTTAATTGTTGCAGGTTTACTGACAAATTACTTGGGGATACGACAGCCTTAGAAGTAGTAGACCACAATTCCTATAACTTCTCTTCAAATCTAATTTTAAAATATTCAGAATTTGATAGCAATTAGGAGAGAGAGAAGATAATATTTTCTTAATTGTTTTTGACGGCCAATGGCCTTTTTAATTTATAGAAACCATTAGTTGTGTTGTGAAACAAAACAACTATTGTTAAATTAATGAACGTTCACTTTAGAAACCGTAAAACATTTATGCAATTGAGTAAACAATTTTGATTGGCCATTGATAAATTACACACCTGCACTTCTAACGTTGTAACTTTACAGTTCTAACGTTGTAACTTTACCGTGCAAGATTTATGTATATTCAAGCTCATTACCTACTATGACTGACAGACACTAACAATTTATAGAATTGGCCTAGTCTTAATCCAATTTAAAGCATATAAATTTTGATAATTTCCCACGTAGGCCTTAACCCATTGAACTTGCACTTGAGGAGGGTATCGAAGAGTATCCAACTAAAGATAACATACTACCAAATTTGCTATGACATAACTACAGCACAAGACGAGATCTCCATGGTTGGAAAGATATTGAGTTATCAAATAATTTACATATCAAATTTAAGCTTAGATTTTAGAATATAGTCCATATGTAACTAATAGTATAAGTGGTCGATTTTATATATATTAATGTTTTAGATTATAAATGTGTTTTATTTTGTACAAGATGTATGCTTGAATTATGCAATTTCTTCCTAAAAAAGTAGAATAATAATACAGTTGAACCTCCCTAAATTGATACTCTATAAATTAATAACCTCTATTATTTAATAAAAAAATAAATCCACCGACTCCATGTAATGTGTATAATTTAATAATTCCACTATCTATTATTTAATACAAAATATTACATATACCTACATGTAAATATTAATTTATTTAATCATTGTTCCCTTTATAAATCATGTGTACATTGCATAGTTTTTATAGTTATTTATATCCCAACATGTATATATTTTAAAAACAATAATATTCAATGGCACAAACTGATTTAAATAAAGAGGGATAGAATGATAATCTTAAACTTTTAAAGTGTTTTGAAAATTGTGATTGTTAAATGTTTTCCTCTTAAAAAGTCTTGCTTAAAAGTGAGTTCCAATTATAATCACATTTGACTTAAATCAGTTTGTGTCATTAATCACTTATCTTTTAGAAAATACTTTATAATTTATAATAAGTGAAATATTTGAGTAAAATATACAAAAAATTCCTTTATTGATAAAAAGGTATTCTTTCACAATTTTTTCTTCATATTAATTATACAAACTACATAAAAATATATAATAAATTATATAATATTTTTAAATGAATGTTCTATAAATTAATAACCTCTATTATTAAATATTTTTTTTATTTCACGGATGGATCATTGATGTATAATGATATTCCATCCAAAGCAGTAGTAGAATATAATCTGCTAAATCACCGTCGCAAACATTCTTGTGAGTCATTTTCATCCTTTTGTTTTTACCTGCACAATCTGCTAAATTTACTTTAAGTTTTACCTTATCGAAACAGGAATTACCTGCCATATTGTTGCCTTGAAAACATCCTCATCAAAACTTTGTTTAGACCGATACTTGTTTAAGACAATAACCCACCTTTCATGGGATTTGGGAAAATGCCAATTTACAAGTCTTTTTTAAGTCACAAGATTATCTAAGCAAAATAACTCTTTCAAAGATGATATCTAGACCTTGAACAAGACATAACTCCCAATATGTCTTATATATATTCCATTTGTATTTAGCAAGTGTTTTTTTCATTGATATCGACTAACCACCCACCAATATTAGACTAAATATTAAATGGAATCCTAATTATTGGATAAATTTGGTCAACTTTAGGATTTGATTGGCTGCTCTAAGCATAATTTTAAAAATTAATCGAATCAGATCGGCTCAACTAGAAACCTGTAGTTGGTCTGGTTTGAAAATAGATAAAAATCAAAACTCTAAGTTTAGCCGGAAGTAGACTAATTTTAATCAATTCAGTTGGAATTTAGACATACTAAACGAAAAAAAAAAAAAAAAATCAGTCATTTGTAAAAACTCAAAAAAAAGAAGAAAAAGAACAGTATATATGTTTTCCAATTTATCATATCATATGATTGAACTAATTTGATGATGTAAGTTGTAAATCAATAACATTTTTTTGTTCGGCCCTGGGTTCTGATTTTGAATCAATGGTCCAACTCCAAGTATGACAAAATAAAATTTTGTTTTTTTTTTTTTTTCAAATTTTGCTTACCAATTGGCTCACAAGAACTAGCCTGCCATAGCCTGGTGAAGGACTTTCTGAAGCATATATAATTTGCTTTTAATAATTTTATTTTGCAGGTTGAGGTTTTCAATAAATTAAGATATATAATGATGGAGAATATATAATTGATAAGTAAAGGAGAGAAATTAAAGCTCTAGTTTGATTTACTATCTTTGGCACTTTTGAAATCAAATGATAATATCATATATATGTCCCTAGCCTACCCAAGAAAAATATAATTAGGACCATATACTGCTAATATTTAGTGAAAATAACAGCAGATGCTTTGATTTGTCAACTCATAGAAAGATGGTCGGCTAGCTACTAGATGTCTTCGTATTATTAGCATAGCTAAAACGAGATTGTAAAATTTTATGGTATATAGATTATAGAATATGGTGATCCTAAAAATACATAGTAGTATATTCTTACTAAATATTAGTATTCTAATGCTTCAAAAAAAAAAAAAATATTAGTATTCTAACAGAGCAAAGAAACATCAACCTATTTGCTATCAAAATTTTGTCAGTGGTAACAACTTTTATAGAATTCCATCCCTACATCAATTTATGCTTCCAAGAACACTGTTCACGTGTAGACAGTGATTTATGTATCGTTATTAAACTAATGTGCGGTCTAATACACGGATCTCACTATAAATAAGCATGTACTTTGTATCTGTACTGTCTACAGACCGCAGTTCATATAAAAAATTTTGTTATTAAGATATATAGCAGACATCTGCTCAAGTGGTTGATGGTTTTGAGCATATTATTTGGAAAAGTGTAAAAGTTATAAAGAATGCATTTTACTGCCCACTATAACGAATTAATAATGATAAGCACCATCATCACCACCAGATATATGGAGATCAATTCATAATAGAAAATGAGAAGCAACAAATAGCATATGGGTACTTGAGTGGGTAACCATATAATATAATGCTGTTGTAAACATCCACTATCTAATCAGATTCGGCACGTCTACTAAATGAGGATGCGGTATGCATACCACTAGCTCATGCAGCAGCATTGCCTCCCTTAATTTAAGGATATATTTTTCAACATATTTTAAGGATATATATATATATTTAATTGGTTAATTTATATAGTAAGTATAAAAGAAAATTTTGTTGTTAAGAAAGGGAGTGGAAGTATAAGGAGATAGTCCAAGAAACTACACACCTAAAGTTGAATAAAAGCATTTTCAAATTAAAATCTAGTTTGATGGCTTTTCCCATAGTTTGCTTGTCTCTTTGTCTTTACATAAGAGGAAAGTACCAGGTGGATGGTGAGATGGTGTTAAGTAAGTAAAATGGTGGGTTTTGTTTTTGTTTTGTTTTGTTGGGTTATTGGATTGATGGGTCTTTTCTTTATGTTTTGCAATGCCCACTATCACCCACTAGGCAACAAGAGAGAGTGCTGTTTTGTTTTGTAAGGGCATGTTTGGAGGTATGTAATGTTTTAGCATAATAACAAAGTTTTGGCCAGCTCTTATTCTCCTTCCACTTCACACTATGACAAGAATTTAACTCAAGACAAAAACTCTTTTGCACTACTGACTGACTCTCTCTCTCCCTCTCTCTCTCTCTGAGTAAAAATATGAAATTGAAATTTCAAGAAATTCCATATTCTTCTGATCACTCCAAGGGACAACCAATACAAGTGACGACAAAAACAACCTCTTCTTTTGTCGCCAACGCATCCATGGAAAAAAGTCCTTCTTCATTACTCTCTACCTTTATCTCTAAATTTCATTCCTCCACTCCTCTCTTTCTTCTTCACTTAACCCTAACCCTACTTTCCTTCCTCTTCTTCTTCCTTTTCATGGACTAGTAGAAGGGTACTGCCTCTCAAAGTTTGCAAATTTCTTCGGGGGTTTTGTTGGGTTCTTTCTTGATTTTGATACCCAGTTGTGAATTTCAATTTGCTGCTGTCTTTCATTATCAATTCACTCGAGTTCCTCTAGTAACTCTCTGTCTCTGTTTCATGATTTTGATTGCACAGTTCTTTTTTTGAATTTCTCTCTAACAGGAAAGAAAACACACTCTTGTTAGTTTGCTTTCATTTTTATCTTTGTTTTGTGAAAAAAGAAGTATGCTTTTTGTATGTTTTTGCAGGAAAGTTGATTTCTTTTGTTTGTTCTGCTCCTGCAGTTTGTTTCTAGTGCTGAATGATAATGGAATTTAAGTTCTTCAGTTTATTTCTTTTCCAGAGATGTTAGAATTGTTGTTAATGCTCCGTTAGGCTGTGGAGTTTTCTTCTGTTTCGCTATTCTCTGCCTCTCAGTAACCAAAATGAATGTTAATTTGCTGGCCTTGGCCTTTTGTTATGAATTAGATTGATTCTGGAAAATGTAAATGCTAGTCTCTATTTTCAGGACATTGAGTTTCTTCTTATTGTTAATGGCAGGAATGGCACAAGACGATGGAACTTCATCAGTAACTTCATCACCCCTTCAGTTCGTTCCCTGGATGCCGCTATCTCCAGGATATGGCTCATCATACCCATGGTTGAGGGAGCTTAAATCTGAAGAGAGGGGTTTGTACCTGATTCATCTTCTTCTTGCTTGTGCTAATCATGTAGCTACTGGTAGCGTCGAAAATGCAAATATTAGCCTTGAGCATATCTCCCACCTAGCCTCTGCCGATGGTGATACAATGCAGCGTATTGCTGCTTACTTCACTGAGGCACTTGCTGACAAGATTCTTAAAAAAGGTTGGCCTGGTTTGCACAGAGCTCTCACTTTCACAAAAAAATCTTTGGTATCTGAGGAAATTCTTGTTCAGAGATTATTCTTTGAGCTCTTCCCCTTTTTAAAGGTTTCATATGTGATCACTAATCAGGCAATTATAGAAGCAATGGAAGGTGAGAAGGTGGTACATATAATTGATCTCAATTCATTTGAACCTGCACAGTGGATTAATCTTCTTCAAACATTAAGTGTACGCCCAGAAGGCCCGCCCCATTTGAGAATTACAGGTATTCATGAACAAAAAGAAGTGTTAGAGCATATGGCTCTTCGGCTGACAGAAGAAGCTGAAAAGCTGGACATCCCTTTTCAGTTCAATCCTATAGTGAGCAAACTAGAAGATCTAGACATTGAAAGTTTGCGTGTTAAGACTGGAGAAGCTCTTGCTGTCAGTTCTGTACTCCAGCTGCACTCTCTCTTGGCATCAGATGACGAAATGCTTAAACAAAACTCGCCGTCAGCGACAAAGATTTCAAGTTCTAACCACTTACAAAGAGCCATGCATTTAAGCAAAAACCAACGAACATTAGGTGAGTGGCTGGAGAAAGATTTGGTCCATGTATACAATGCAAGTCCTGATTCAGCATTGTCCCCGCTCTCTCTACCTCCTTCACCAAAAATGGGCAGTTTTCTAAGTGCACTTTGGGGTCTTTCACCAAAATTGGTAGTAGTTACTGAGCAGGAATCAAACCATAATGGTTATACTTTAATGGAGAGAGTGACAGAAGCATTGAACTTTTATGCTGCGCTTTTTGATTGCTTGGAGTCTACTGTATCAAGAGCATCAATAGAGCGACAAAAAGTTGAAAAGATGCTATTTGGAGAGGAAATCAAGAACATAATTGCTTGTGAGGGAACCGAGAGAAAGGAAAGGCATGAGAAGTTGGAGAAATGGATTCTAAGGCTTGAGTTAGCTGGATTCGGGAGAGTTCCTTTGAGCTACCATGGTATGTTGCAGGCAAGCAGATTCCTACAGAGCTATGGTTATGATGGATACAAGATCAAAGAAGAGAATGGATGTTTGGTTATTTGCTGGCACAACAGACCCCTTTTCAATATATCTGCCTGGAGATATAGGAGGTTTGAATAAGAGAGTAATGTCTGCTTGCGGATTGTGTTTTTTTTTTTTATTTATTATTTTTTTTCCTTCCTGTTTCATGTGTAAAGGATATTGAGATTTTGCTTGAAATTGCATAGTGCTCCTGAAAGGTTCAAATAACTTTGCTCTCTATACATCTTATTTTCAGACCCTAATCTTAATTTTTGCCAAATCGATGGGCCATCATCTTACGTTCTTATTTTACATTTTACATTTTTCCATCTTAAAATGCTTTATACCAGTTCTTCTATTAACAAGTAAATGAAATATAATGTCATGGGGATTTCTTAATGGTTCAAAATTGTCCTTATATTTAGTACACATTTTGTTAGTGGTAAATAATGTTCTAGTACATGCATACTATTCTCTTCTGCAATTTGCTTTCTGGTATGAGCAGGCTGAGTTGATTCTAGACATCCTAAAAAGAAGATGCAGAATTTCCATTTCGTTTTTAGAAAAAACTTCAGTTGGTTTCCAAGTAGACAGGGGGCTAAAAAAAAAAAGAGCACGCAGAGGAATCTACTACTACTTTTTATTGGTAGCATAGCAACAGCATAACATATGTAACACCGGAAGGAAATTTCAAACACTTGACTCTTTCCAATAAAAATGCCAGATAAGAGACTAGGAACCAAATGTTGTACATAAATATTTAGAAGTGCACAACAGATACATTGTATTCAACAACAGCATCTCCTGTATTTTGATTAACAGAAACTGTTCTTGCCAACGCATAGCCTCGAGCAAACCGGAAAATTCCACTACCTCCAACGACCGGCATTTCTTTCTCTGTATTGACTAGATTGCGACCTAGAATGCTCAGTGTACTTCCATTATATATGCCTGCTACAAATGCAAATTCCATAACCATAAGCAACTCAACATCATGTCGTGAAGCAACACTGTACATTCCCTGTGCTCTCCCCACGAGCTTTGATGTTGGTTCTGGTCCTTCGGTCAAAGGGTCATCTGTGATGTAAGTGCTGCCAAAGCCATTGGCTGCCGTTCCTATTGGCCTGGCAATCAAGATGGCTGTTGGGTTTTTCCCGCTTTGAATGTCGTGGAAGTAGAAGTGAAGGCGACTCATTTTCTCCATGCGCTTTGTGGACGTGGCTAGAGGGAATTGCTCTGAAAATTTTCCATTAAGACTGGTAATGAGTGTCGAGAAAACGATGAAATATAAGCTGAAAAGATTAGCCATAGTGGTTCAGGTTTTTAAGATGAAGAGGGTGCATAGAAGAGTTATTTATAGGACGGATAGAAATATAACTCAAATGTTTCTTTTGTGAAATTGATCTCACAGTAGGCATTAAATGGTCTAGTAATGATTGCTTGCGCTTGATGCTTCATCAAAAGCGAGCACTTCCCTGAGCAAAGTGAGTGCATGGGTTTTTAGTAGATCAACTTAGGAAATTAAGTATTTAAGTTGCAGAACTTGTTATTAAAGGATACTCTGAAATCGATTGGCTTAGTATTTGATAATTAAGTTGCAGAACTTGTTATGCACAAGTAATGTCATGGTGCTCATTAACTAAGTGACTCTTTTGGAGCAAAAGGCAGAGGGTGCCGTGGGGGCTAAGATGCTGAAATTATGACATATGGCTAAGGTCCCAATTCTGCCTCAGCATGCTTGCTTCCGGCACAATCAAGCTTAGCAGCCTTTTTTTTTTTGCAAGGTCATAAAAGCTTTCTTTGCTTTTCCTAGTGGGACTGCTCTTTCCATTATACTATAGTGAATGATCTTTACCAATTAGCAAGGTGCTTCTGCTAATCATCTATTGCAAAAATTAAAGAAAATTTTGCATCCATCAGACAAAGAAAAGCAAAAATGAGATAATAGCAAACTGCAGCTATGTCATTTTGAACAAGGCAATATGATTTAGCTGGATTACAAATATATGATAAGAAAAAAAAAACAAGTAATGGTGAATGATGGTTTCATTAATAATGAGTAACATAAACATCATATTCAACAGTAGCCACCTCTGCATCCAGACGAATTGTATGCGCCAACGCATAGCCATGAGCAAGCCTAAAGGCTCCACTTCCTCCAACAATGGGCATTTCTCTCATATCATCAAGAACATGGTTTCTTCCAAGAATACTAATGCTGCTTCCATTATAATCACCTTCTGTAAATGCATAGTTCAAAACCATCAGCAGTAAATAATCATTCTGTGCTGCCATTGCATACATTCCCTGAGCTCTTCCTATCAGTTTCGAAGTAAGCTCAGGCCCTTCTGTCAGTGGATCATCTATCATCATTGTATTGCCAAAATTATTAAGGCTGCTATCTGGGGGTCCTGCAATTCTAACAACAGTAGCATTCTTTCCAGCAACTATGTCATGGAAGTAGAAATGCAAGTGAGTCGTCTTCTCTTCGCGAATCAGAGCTATTCCTTCAGCTAACTCCTCATAGAAAACTCCATGAGTGATGGTGAAAATTGATAGAAACAAGATGAAATTGAGGGCGAAAAGAGCGTAAATGATGACAGGAGAAGCCATTGTTGAGATTGTTTCAAGTCTGTTTAAAGCAGATGGCTGAAATTATTGACCTTTTAAAGGGGTGGCTAGTGTTGCTGTAGTTCTAAGAAACCTCTTACCTCATATATATAGTTGTTTGATTATTTTATTCTCATTTTCCTACTTGTAACAATGATTGATTTTTATGGTTTCTTCAGTATGAGGAGTTTTCATTCCTTTGAAGCAAGAATGTATGTTTTTCATGCTGCATTCCTAACTAAGACGTCTCATGACATATTGCAGGCATCAATATTATATATATTTAGCTTTTTTATTGCTCCAGTGTCTCAGAATATACAGGAGAAAACTGATGATCATAACATGGGAATTACTGTTTAGAAAATAATAAGCTTAAATGATAATCATTTTGCTCTTTTATATTCCATTATTCCCCAATAATTTTGCTTTCAGTACTTATTAGACAAGGATTTTTGAGTCTATTTTAAATCAATACCTCATGGATGATCTAAATTAAAATACATGAAAAAAATAATTATGACCTTGAACATTACCATATGTAAATAATAAACAAATAATTTAATTCTTTCATCATGGACAAAAAATATCAGTTAAGATATTATCAATCATTACATTTATTTTCCTTATTAAGAGTAAAAGAATTTCATGTGGCTGTAATTTTAGCTTGCCCAGCTACTTTCAAGAGCTAATTTGGTGCATGTATCTAACCAAATCAGTAATTTCGTATGCTAACTAATTAATAAGAGCTGTATAGAGAAGATCATTCCAAGTATCTGGAAGCCCTGAAATGCACCAGTGAGTGCAATCCATGCCCCTAACTCCATTGTAAGAGCTGGGATGTGCATCCTTTCTAAGTTGTGATAGAGTTGTTATATTCAACAAATGAACTGGTTTCTTTATACTACTCAACACATCTTCCAATACAATTAAGGCCATTGGTGAACCTGCAGAGTAAGTTGATCCGCCAATCGGTTCGGTCTCATTCGAACAGTTTGTTACTCCTGGCTCATTCCAGTCGCTCCCACTGAATCAGAAAATGCACCTTTTTATACTTGTAATCGGTACATTTCAAAATGAAGAAGAAAGAGTTAAACTTACTTGTAATGGGAAGGTGAAATTCCTTGGAAAAAGACTCTGGTTTTATTTGTATCAACATCAGAATCAACCCATTTAGCCCATGTTGTTAAAGCTTTGCGAAAAGCATCCATACGATCCATGTCTTTGAGGATAGACTCACCATCCTGAACATAATCCCATCTAAAAAATAATTGAGAAACATTCAAATTAGTAGCATAAATTAATAAGCAGCTTGACAAGTTCATTGATGAGATACTAATAGAGTTAATACATACGGTTGCTTAGGTCCTCTGCGGTACCACCAAAGCCAAGTGTTGAAAACGAGAACATCATAATCCTTCCAAATTTCACCATTTTTGATGGAATCAAGTTTCAGAACTCGACCGATGTTTTCCTGTTCAACATCTACCAATAACAGAGTATGAAACAGCGTTATTGACACCCCATAGTCCTGAAAAATTCATTCAATCCCCAACTCTTAATTAAGCTTAGATATTTATATATAAATTCAATTGCTAGTTATTACTAATCACATGACTTAATGTGCATAATTAGTCACCTCAAATATGACAGTAGAAGTATTTTTCTCCTGCTTGATAGTGGAATTAGGCACAGCTGCATGAAGCAAGCATAGTAGTGATTCATATTGGTTGAGACTAACAGAGTCTCCTATGAACATTATCTTCTTTCCTTGAAGCCTATTCAGAAAATCTTGGCCATCAAACCTGAAATTAATGTACAATGAATTAATGGTTATCAGGTATTGATATATCACTGTGAAGTAATAGAGACCAATTCATTGTACTATTTTCCATATGTAATATGCAAAATTAATTAGTGAATCATGTATTAGAAATTACTAGCAATAATGGAGATTAGAGTATCCCTTAGTCATTGCAAAAGAAACATGTGGGGTTAAATTATCTACAGTGATAGTACGTGAGATTGACTTATTTCGAAATCGGACAAAAGACATATTCATCAACTTTATTATGTTAATTTCATCATCAAATTATTGTAATAACACTAGTTGAGTGATCATAATAAGAAAATGACCCTTTCCCTAATTAATTTCATTGTGATGGGTATTATAAGGATGAGCAATGATTAGTAGAGTAATTAAGCTACCAATGCATCCAAGAAATGACAATGGAAGTAGCAGACCAATTAATAATGCAAATGTTGATTCATCCAATACAGTCCGTCACTGTAAATCTTTATAAAGAATACAACAAAGGTAAGAAAAAAAAAAAGACATCACTGAATTTGTCAAAAGAAGCAGGCAGTATATAAATTATGAGGCTTTTCGTTTGTATGCAATGCAATACAACTCAAAAGAAGCTGGAATTAATAAAAAGCTTGTCCACTCCACACAACACAACAGCTAGCCTTAAAGAAAGAAAGAAAGGAGCGTTTAATTGCCATAAAAATAACATTCAAAAGACAAAATTTGAGGCCATAAACTAAAAAAAAGATGCCTTAGCTCGACTAGAGAGTCCCATTTACATGTCGTTAAAACACATCTTAAAGTATTTGCGTTACCTTGGCAAGTCACAGGCGAGGGGCTGCCACCTATAATGAAGGTAGAGACGATCAGGGCGGCCATACTTGAGACAATCAAATTCCTTGCGAATAAAATGGCATTCTGAAGAGTTATAAAGAGGGTAGGATTCTTCATATATCCAACTTCCTTCATATACATCACACTTCTCTTCTCTCAAGTTTGCCTTTACCATACAAACCATAAACAATATTATGGCAAATATAACACAACAATAACAACAGGAGCCTCTCTGCCTTCTTCCACCTTCCATTCTTTTTTCTTTCACTAAACAAACACAAAGTACTAGTTTTTTTCTTTCAAGTTTAAAAAAGAGAGTCAGTCGATCTAAATTATAAATATATAATGATGAATGTATTTATAGTAGCATACAACTGTAGGCCCTATAACAGTAACATTCATTATATTTATTGATATTTACATCGGTGTCATTAATTACTTGCGAATTTCACTAACCAATTGGATTCTTCTATTCAATATCATATTTCTTTTTTT